>JALJCO010004768.1:0-132775 GCA_023101725.1 Atherinomorus stipes
GGACTTCACATATTCAACTACTGCTGTATTCTGTTTAGTTGGCAGGTAAACAGTTTGAAGTTGATGCTAACAGTCGTCCATGCGGCTGGAGTTCAGTGCAGGGAAAACCTGGGTGATTTAGCACTGCAAGCTTCAATGGCTGTTTTTGTTTATCAGTGAAAAGATTTCACGAGTTACTGCATATTGTTTATTGAATCATCCAGAGCTGAGAAGTCAGGGCTGTGTAGATCCTTTTATGGCCCATAATTGAGATATGAAATAAGGCACTTGGGAGAGAGAGAGAGAGAGAGAGAGAGAGATGGGTTTTGAATGCTGAGTGTTACTACAAGAAGAGGAAAGAAAAAAGCAGTGGACAGTAATGTGGATCGCTGGATGTAAGTCTGCCAGCATTAATGAAAACATCAGCTTATTACTGATTATCTGCCTGTCTTTACATGCACAAACTCACTGAGACTCTCCGCTGGGAGAGTGGATATAATAAATCTCTGCCTCAGTGGAGCTGTGTGGTCTTCGGTGAGTTGCTAATTAGCCACGAATAACAAAGTTGTTATCAGGGCTTGTTTCATGAAGCCTTGAGACTTGACAAAATACTGTAACTTACAACCCAAAAAAAATGCCTGTCGCGCATAAAAAAGGGGGAATAAATAATAGTTTAGCTGAAGGACTTACTTAAATTGCACTCCCTTAGTTTTACTCTAGTCTTTGTAGCATGTAGTGGATACTGAACTCTGATTCCCCAGAAGAGAAGAAGGCCGTCTTTGTCTTGATGTCCACAGAATCAGTGCTGCCACACACACATTTGCTCGTGCTCACACACACACAGAAATTAGACTCTGGTTTATTTTACAACCAGAGAGCCTCGCTCTGGGGATGACCCTGTCTCATGTAAAGACATGCTCAACAGATAATGTGAGCTGAAATCTGTGAACAAAACTTTTTCGTTTCACTGTGGTGAAATTGTCTAAATATGAGGGCAAATCAAACATTTGTTGTGCTACTCTGGGAAGCTCTGAGTTTTCAGCGTAGCTTGCAGTTGATGCTAAAGAGCAAGTCTGGACACAGTGAGCCTCTGCAGCCGTCAGCAAATAGTTTGCATGTATTTGTTTGGTAGGAGAGATAGCGAGCGGGTGAGAAAGGGACTTCATGTGTGTGCATTCATAAATGTGTGCACATCATTGCGTGCACAGCTAGTTCATGATCTGTCAGTTTTGGTGTAGGTCTGGACCTGTTATCTTATGCAACCACTTGGCTGCAGGGCAAAGCTGAAGTGACAGCACAGTCTCTTGGTGCAATACACATTCTCTTTGTAGTAATTAACAAGAACATGCTCAGGGAGATTTCAGAATGACCACCTGGGTGTGTGTGTGTGTGTGTGTGTACAACTGGACAAGAACCTGCTGAGTATTGTGTATTTCATCCATAGGCTCCTCGGATCCCAGAAAGTAGAGAAGGGTCTTATCTCCTTGGGGGCAGAGGTGTCATTAGCCTCAGGGCCAATGCCAGTGAGATGGAAGCTGAGACTGGACATGGGGATTAGTGTTAAGGCAGCTGTTTTGAGATTAAATGTGTTTCTTTAGCTCTGTGTGGAAAATATATAAAGTTCAAAAGTGCTACAGGTAAGAATATTCTCTACTTATAAGTTTCTGGAATTGCTTGGAAGTAAGCAATATTCCAGTATTATGATTTGAGCGAATGCCCCACCCTTCGCTCTCCGACACAGTCTCAGCCTTGCACAGTAATGCACGAATGTAAAAAGCACACATACAAACAAAGATTTTCCCTGTTGTTTCCCTAGTGCGGTCGGTGTGCGTGTGTTTGTATTGTGTCGCTGGATCGTTAGGGATGTGGGGGCGGCGTGTGCATCCGCTCTGGGATAGAACAGAAAGAGACGGGAGCAGGACTAGGCAGTTGTGCAGAGCAAGTGCTTCAAGGGCTGAAATAACACAGGAGGAAGAGACCCTGTTTCCTTTAAACCAGGGAGTTTCCAGTTTCACATGGAAGTCACTGTTGGAAGATTTAAACTAGTCAAGAATGGTAAATAATAATGTATTTATGCTTTTTGAAATCTATGATATCTTTGGTTTGAATCTGTTTCTCTCGGACATATTTTTCCCCCACAAAAACAATTGATCTGCTTTTCAGTTTGCCATGGCAGAACCAATGCTTGATGTTTACACAAAGTTGACTTTTGTATCTTTGCTCATTCAGACACGGGGTGATGTCTGCTGGTGATAACCCTGACTGTGAGTGGGGAAAATCAGTTTGACTACATTGCTGAGTTGTTTGAAATGTGACAAAATGGTGCAAGAGGTAATCATTGCGTTTCTTAGATGTTTGTCTCTTTATTACTGTGGTCCAATACGCAATGTCGCGTCTGGTGCGATGACGCACTTTGCTTAATAGCATAATAATTAAAAACAGTTTTGATTACTTTTGCACACAAATATTTCTGGAACGCCCTGTAGTTATTTACTTGTTGATGCTTGGACTTCTACATTTATCTGCCCCTTCTTTGTCAGCTTTGATTGTGTTTCCTATAAAGTAATCTAAACGAGCATGCCAATTAACAAACAAACCCATCTGTGAGAGGTCATCTGGGGATTGTGACGGCGGGATTAGAGGAGGAATGCATCAGAGGGAGGAGTGGGAGAGGGATGTGGTAGCAATGAATGGGAATAGATGACTGGGGGATTTTGGTATAATGTCATTTAGGCTATAGAAGACAAAGGGTGATGGTCCGTCCACAGACAGCATACGAACCGTTTGATTGACAGGGGCTTTATGCTTTAGGGTTGTGTGGAAGTGCAGTGGCACCGAATTTTACACTCTTGTGTGTGTGTTTTTTTTATTATCTCTAGTTTGTTGAACTTTGTCTTAGCAGCATGCATTTATCTCTTTATCTGTATATAGAGAGATAAAAAAAGCAAAACATACGGTAGAGCATAATAACCAAATTTGACTCTTTTGACATCAACTTTCCCAGACTTTTAGTTGACAGATGTGTAAGCATCACAACAGTTAAGCAGCAGAATCATCTCTTGTGTTTTTGTGTTTGCTGTGTTGATCAGGCCAGGTATTTACGGTCAGCTTTATTTCTGCTTCACAGAGTTTGAGCCAAATTACATCGCAGCAACTTTAGTGCCATGCTCACAATGGGAAACTTTGTGTTTAAAGCCATAAAAGTCTCCACCTCCTCCCTCATGTTTACTCTTTCATGTCCAGAAAGACATTGTAGAATGTAAAGATAAACCAGTTTCTCTGGTTATTTGCTTGTGTCCTTTGTGTACATAAGAAATGTGTGAGTGCATGCTATTGTGCTCTGATGCAGGCAGATATTAATCAGCCAAAAGAGGAAAAATATCACTTTTAAAGCATAAAGTAGGCTACATTATGAGAAAGTTATTATAGCACCAGTTATGTTGATTGTATCAAAAGTAGGCACCAGTCAGTTGGCTTTGTGTGGAATGGCAGGAGGTGCAGCGTATGGTGATTCGGCAGCTTTTGAGGCTATGTCTATACTTAAATCTCCATAAGTGTAACAGCAGGCTGCTGATGGGCACTGCCATTACTCTTCACAATTGTAATTTTCTTTAATCGGTCCAACTCTGCACCGCATGTCAGCCTGTCTGTGGGGAGCCAAGATGGGGGCAGCATAATATAACATAATCTATCCTGTTTTGTGAAGTCGTGCAAAGCTGTCAACACTTTGGCAAAGCTCTTTCTGAGCCTCGACAGGTGACAGGTTGCATCGAAATGAATTTTCAATGAAAACAAAAATGCTTAAGAAATGGCGATTTGAATGCTGGCAACGTAAGATGTTACAGTATATGTCACATGTAAGAGCAGTGACCTGTTAAGTTTGCATATTATGCAGACCCACAGACCTGAGTTTTCTCCCTAATGACAGCACGCTGTTTTGCAAACCACTGTTGCATAAATGCTTGCAGGATGTCCTGGGTTTGGGTCAGATTTTCTGGAACAATGGCCTGACTCAGTCATGCACCCAGTCTCCCTCTGTATCCCTCTTTAACAAGAAGGCACACATATATGCACAGACAGAGCACTGCTGAACTACTTTTAACCTTCTATTTTCTCCACAACCTAAAGAGCTTGTTTATCTTATCACCACTTGCCCAGACTTTTTTTTTTTTTTTTTTTTACATCTTTTTCAAATAAAGGTCCTGCAATCATACTGTTTAAAACAATTTTTGGTTAAGGACTTAATGACCTGAAGAATAGGTTACCAACAACAAATATGTTTTGCAGGTCACACAACATCAACATTTAAATGAGGCATTATTTCCAGGCTTGCTCTAAACAACTCTAATCATAGTGACTGTTTGACACGTCTTCTGATAACGGCCACCTGGCACTAGATGTAGCTTTAAGACAACCAAACATCACTGAAGCAGACATGTTCTGATTTCTTTAACACATCCAAGCTTTATATTCCAGACACAAGCCATCCCAAGGGGCTCTTTTCATGACTTTATAACTTGTCATATTCCTGTATATAAGCTAATGTTGGTGTCTCAGTTTCACATTCATCATAGCTGTCAGAGCCAATGTGGTGTACAGAGGGAGCTGCTCTGCTGAAATGGCAGAATCACTAGCTGCACAGTTTTGACTCAAGTGTGGGAAATCATTGGTGTGGAATGCACTGTAGGTGCGAACGGGTTGAAGCAGGTTTTACACTGCTAATCAGCGGTTGGCTTGTGGCTTTCACATCTGGACCTTAAAGCGGGAAGGGGTTAGCTGGGGCAGAAATGTAATATCATATCTGGCCACTGTCAAATTGATGATCTATGTAGGAGGAACAGTAAGCAGAAGAGAGACAGAGATTTTTATCTGAACTGTATTTGTCACATGTGGTTTAACTTAATTATCCCCTTCCAGAAGGAGGTGCAAGGTCTCATTTGCAATTTCCTCCACTTTTATGTTTATATTCTGCTTCGACGATCATTTGCTCCTGTGCAATTCACCTATCCCATTGTAATGTGTTCCTGAAATATGGGGAAAGGAAAGTAATAGCTTTCATTTGCATGAACAATTTTCCTCCTCTATTTAATATGCTCCAGCTTTTTAGATATTTTACAGTCGGAGATTTTCAGTTAAGTTTCACCAGCTGCAGCTTAATCTAATCTTAAGATGGATATCATTGAATATCCATAGTTGTATGTAAAAGATGAACGTAACCTTGAAAGTATGGTCAGCACAATTACATGACAATTTTGCTGTGCATATGCAAATAAAGAATCAACTGACCAATTTAAAAGACTGAAATTTTTCATTTGGTCATAAGCAACTTGAAAAGTTAGACCAGAGAACATGTGCATCCATTGATTGGGCCTCGTCTGTCATTCAAAACAGCCACACCCTTAATTATACATGACTCTAAGTCTTATAACAAATTATGTGCGTGGTGAGTTATATAAAAATTTGACTTACTACAGCTGTCAAGAACAGGGGAATGTAAACGTGTTTATTTGTTCTTGTTTGGCACATCACCAATAGGAACCTGGCAACGGTGACATCATCCACAAGTGTTTGAGCTGCGGTTTTCAGTTTCATCATCTAGGTCCTGAGAAGGAATTGACTATTTTGACACGAGAGTTTGAAATGTGCATCTTTGAGCATTGTCAGAGGGTTGGGCTGAGGGATAAGTGCACTTATTAAAGGAGGGACTCAAGTTACTTTAATTATACACCTCAAGATGGCTGCCTACATTCATCTTTAATAAATAATCTATGGGATGTGCTCACTTTTAAGCAATTCCAAAATGATCATTGCGGAGCGACAACTTTTACTCGAATTTTAGGTTTTTAAAGCTAATATTTAAGCTAATATTGCTACTCAGTCCAACCCAGCTTAAATTTGCTCTGAGTTTCATTATAGAGTAATTATAGTTTATATATCAAATGAAACTGACATAATATAACTGCATTTAAGGCTTAAATTAATAACTTATACTGAAAAATCCTATTCTAAAGCCTTTTACTCTATCACTGTACATGTTAGCTTAGCTTACTGTAGCTCAAAGGAATAGTTCATCCACAGAAAGATGTCACCCTCATGCTGGGCAAGACTCTGGAAAGCTTTTTTAATATCTCAAATGCAGCCGGAGATTGGACAGGTTTTCGTTTCCCCCAACCTTAATATAATGGAGTTCACCGGAGTTCCCCCAACCTTAATATAATGGAGTTCACCGGCGCCCGATCCAAGAAGTCCATAAATGTCCACGAAAACTGCTCGTCCAATGTATTCCAAGTGTCCTGAGTGGGTAGCATCCATAATTTACTCCAAATGACATCATTTAGTACATTTCAATGGCTTAAACAGTACTACATGTAGCTACCGCGAAGCACGTCCTTGAGGGTTCACAACACTACGGAAGCCGTGGCATTCAGCGCCTACTCTGTGGATGATGCAAGCGTAGAAGAAGAAATTTGCCGTTTTCATTGTTCTAAGAGCGAACGAGCTGTTTAAGCTATTAAAATATACCAAATGATGTAGTTTGGAGTAAATTGTGGACACTACCCACTCAGGATGCTTGGATTACATTGGATGAGCAGTATGGAGGAATATTGCCAAGTTTTTGTGGACTTTTTGGACCTTTTTGGATCGGGCGCCGGTGAACTCCATTATATTACAGTTGGGGGAAAGCAAAAACCTCTCCGATCTTGGGCTGCATTTGAGATATTAAAAAAGGGCTCCAGAGTCTTGCTCAGCATGAGGGTGAGTAGAAAATAAATGCACATCATTCTGTGGGTGCACTATTTCTTTAAATTAGCATGAGTACGTGAAATAGCAGCAACATAAAGCCTGGGTTTCTCAGCAAGTATGTTTCATATCACTCCTTTTCTCCAATACTTCAATATAAAGATTCTTAAGTTTTTATTTTTGTAATTGAAAATGTACACAGATATCAACGATAGCCAAGCCGAATCTAATGACATGTCAACTTTTTCCTTAAAGAAAGTTAAGTGAACTGTTGCACGAGTCAGTTTGAATGTGTGTTCCTTGTCTTTATCCACTTGAATGTTTCGGAAAATATCAGATGACACTGCCAGACCATTCTGACATAATTACCACCTCCAGGTGATGGAGAAAGCCAGCATGGTTTGACACTCCCCAGAGGAAGACAGTTGCACATGAGAAGACAGAGCAACAGTGTAGGAGGGCTGTTTGGACCCTTCATTGCTAGATAAGCTTATAAATCATTCAGTGTTCAGATTAAATTTCTAACACATCTGGTTTCAGGTGACATGGCAACTTCATGCGACCTTTCTATTTTAAAAGGTGACAACAAACGCACATTAACAATATAAGACTTTTTTTAGTTCCTGATCGCTGCAGCTGAAGCTTATTTTAATGGAATTACAAGAGTTGAGTCACAGCTCAGCAGTTTTGCCTCTTTCCCGTAAAAACATTATCTGAGAAATGCTTAGATACTGACTCAGAAAAATGCCTATTAAAAATGATGTGTTACATCAGTTCTGTTACTCAGTCTTATAAAACATATAAAAGTAAACAAAAACGTCTCTTAAATTGAGTTGAAGAGTTTTTTATTAGGTTCTCCATCCTGCCTCTTGAGTCCTTTTTGTTTCCAAGATACTTTTGTTTTGCGTGATGACCATCTTTCTTCATCTCAACCTCCCTCTGACATTTCACAGCCATGTGCTTTTTGTTTTCTCCTCTGTCCTCCCATCAGTCTTTACAGGCCATGCTCACCTCCCTCCACTCTGAGCTTGACATTCAGAGGTATTTGATGAAAATCCAATTGCCCCACAGAGTTAGTTGGCCTTTTATCTTATCTGCATCATGCTGTTGTGCATGTGTCAGTGTGTGTGGTTATGTTCGCACTCTCACTAGCACCTGCTGTGTGACTGTGTCACCAACCCTTGTGCCCCCGTGTCTCAGTGTTTACTCTGTGTGCGCCTGCCAGCCTACCTCGACTGTCAGGCTAAACAAGTTCTGGCCGTGAAAGCTTCCAAAAATATCAAGTCTGTTGAACATGAAATGTCTAAATTCCTCAGTTTTCTCTCTCTGGATGAGTGTGAGAAAATGGCAGCATGCACATGTAGCAGTGTTAGATAACCTGATGGACCTGGCCTTGTGTCTCCAGCTACATTAGCTCCACAGTGCCAAGTTTGTGCAAAAGAAGAACGGCATTTCATAAAGAGCCCAGTGTTTGCTGGCCCCTTGGTTTCTGTCCTGCCTTGTCTCTGAGGGGAAGATCACCTTACAGCACAACACAACAGCTCCAGGGGATCTGTAGCCGCATCACACATGGTCTTATTGTAGCAGGGGTCGAAGATGCCACGCTGTACAGATTAGATTGCAGAGAAAAGAGGAAAAAAAAGATCCTAAAGTTTTATTGGCATATTTCATGGAATTTTGTGTGTTTTAGAATAATTTTCGTTTGGACAGACGTTGTAGATAGCTTTTTGAGCATGTCTCTGCTATAATCTTTAAATCATAACATGCCAGTGCATGTGACATTTGGAAGTATAAATTCTTGTAGTGTGGTAAGAAACGTGATTGACAGCTAAAGTGGAATGATGAGCAGGTGGGACAGCAAAGGGAAGTTATTGAAGTGTGAGCATGTATCGACAAACAGGAGTAACACTTTTTTGCATATTTTGCATGACTGCTGTCTCTTGGTTTATTAAGTTGTGCAGGATTCAAAAAAAGTTCTTTAATCTTGCTTGTTTTGTGATTGCTTGTGACTCCTTACATATACAGGCAGCTTTTTTTTTCTACTCCACCAATTGCATGGTATTTCAAAGAATACATTAGACACCAAAGTGTAACAATTAAAAATTTGACAGTGTTATTTCAAAATGTAAAAGTTTGTGCATGTACTTTATTCTCATGTGCAAAATGTATTTATGGTCACATCCCTCACTGTGTTGTTTCCGTTTGCCTCCCCTTTCAGAGTAGAAGCCCAAAGCACGGCCCCAGCCCCCAGCCCAGTGTCGGCGACCAGGTCGACCATCTATCCCTGGCCTCCGTAGAATCACTGGACACCATGTCTGAGGCTGATGCACCCACAGCCTTTACCCGGGGCAGCCGGGTTCGTGCCAGCCTGCCGGTTGTGCGATCGACCAACCAGACAAAGGACCGCTCGCTAGGTATGCTGTGCATTAGCCTTGTTGATTGTTGACATTTGGAAGCATGCAAGCCTCTGCAGCTGGGTTCAGTGTTAATAAAAACTGAATGCAATGTTTTGCAAATCCTTCAAACTCTCTAAAAAGTAGTAGAATTAAGATTACATATCAGTTGTTGAAAAATACTGGTTTCATTCTATACTCACTGATGGTAATCATTAAATTTATGTGTGAATGCTTAAATAAGACATAATTAAATAAGGAATTGATCTTTTTAATACAGGCGGGCAAGTTTAGCTGCCAAGCTTTCTTATTATCTATTTTACTTTTTGTCTCACTCCTGATTTTTGTTTTTATTATTATTTTATGGTTTGACAGAGCTTCCTGGAGATGTATTAGTTTATTGTTGCATCTATTGTTGTTATTATGTGTGCAACCTTTTGGAAAAGTTTCTGTAATTTAAATCTGCTATAGAAATAAAGTGGATTGGGTTGGATTATGGTAGAGATGCACCGATCCGATACCCGGATCAGATATCGGCTCCTATACTGACAAATTAGCTGGACCGGATAACGGATGAATTTGGCTGATCCAGCATTCTGATCCAGTCATTTCTGTTTTTTGATGATTTATCATAATAAATGTACACCTAAGTACTTATTAATAAATAATATGAAGTACATTTATATCTGTGTTAATTTTTTACCCTTTTTATAACAAGGCTAAATGTTTATGTCAAGCCTGATGCCTTCCCTCCCATGGAAAGTTATATGGTTTATTCATGTAACAATAGAAATGGATCAGTATCGGGTATCGGGTATTGGCTGATATGCTCAGCCCAAGTATTGGTATCGGATTGGATTGGAAAAAACTGTATTGGTGCATCTCAAAATTATGGAGCCACGCCATTAAAAAGATGCAGAATTTGGTTTGCAAATACAAGCTAAAATGTGCTGAAATGCTCTCTTCCCTTTAAAGACATTGTACTGTATATTTGGCTGCATGGTGGTTAAACATCAATACAGACAATGATGTCTGTGCCCATGTTGTGTGCACTAATGCACCCTATAAGAAACTTTGGGCAAAAAGACAAACTAAAAATTCCTATGACCTCACAGGTTGTGTCTCTATCCGCCTAGGTTGGCATATACTTTGAATTAGCACATTAGAAAAAGTTGATGGGAAATTTCCTTTTTCCTAAATGTTTTTAAGCTCACTTGAAGAGTTTTTGCCTTTTTTTCCCAGACTTTTTCTTTTGCAAATCAATACTGGCATGGTAAGCTATCACCTGATGCATCATATACAGTAAACAAAGAGCTGTTTTTGACTTCAGAAAATAAACATTACTAGTTAATGTGAAAAAGCTGAATCAAATTCCTGAAGACTTCCTTCCATTTTTCTCACAAGGCAACTGGTTCTGTTTTTGTCTCCTGTCAAGTTGGGTTTCTGATGAGTAACCTTACTCTGTTTATTATAGCTGTACCCAATGCAGTTTACTCATGTCAAAGCAGTAAATGGAAATAAGGTGAATGCACTTTTTTATTAGAAGCAGAAGCTCAAGAGTTTACTTCAGAGTCTCTGAACAGTTGTGTGGAATTACATGTACATATCTTTCTCCACCGTCCTTTTTACCTTGCTCTGCCTTCTTTCCTCTACTTATACTTGGCTTTCTTTTCATTTGAATTCTGCTGTAGTGACAGATAGATTAAACCATTCACAGAATTGTATGCCATCATGTTATTGGCTGGATTAGAAATGGGCCTTCTTATCAACAACTGTAGGGCTTCATTTGTATGCATACACAGAAAAGTGGTGCAGAACTGCGCTGCATTAATGCAAAAAGTATAACACTCTCCAAACTCATTGTCATGCCTGTAACTTCAAGCTTAGCTCACAACTCAAGCATTATGATTTTAGCCAGTGTCATTTTTTAGTACTTCTTTGCACCTTTTTGGTGCCATAAGTGCAAATCCCACTCAAAAAGACACATTCAGTATTCTTTCCAACACATGGAAGTATATGTACATGGACAGTAACTTTCATGCTCCTTTACCCTCCTCCTCTACATCAAAAACATCAGGACAAAGCATTGGGGCAGCAGGGGGTGATGGTGTGATGAAGGGGAGGAGAAAAAAAGGGGCACCACTTTACGGCAGTGTCCCTCCCACAGTCTCCCACACATGCATACACACAGACAGACATGAACACGCTTCACTTTGTCCCAACGGATATTTGGGGCTTCCTCATATCCTCTGCTCATGCTGCAGGACTTGTAGCGTGGTCTTTTCTCTGAGCATCTTTAGACCCAGCAGAAAACAGGAAATCCTTTAAACCTCTAAAGTGAGTATCAGATTCATTCTGAAGAGCAGCATCAGTCCCTAACCTATTTTGTAGCATTGATTTGTGGTTGTTGTCTAGTTCTTTGCTGTCTTTTTCTTGCAATCTCAACTTTGTGTTACTTTGAATGGACACATAACTTTTATTTAGTCATTGTTTGTTTTGTTTTCTGTCTCGCTCAAGAAAATGAGAAAGCTCCTACAGAAAGCTTCTGTATGGTGTGTCCATTTGGTTACAAAACCCACTGGCCATTTGTTTCCAGTGCTTAGCAAAGCCAGGCGCTCAGGAATGTAATATGATTCCTTGTTATAAACCAGTCATTACACTTTGTTGTGGCAAAGCTGAAGAAATCCCCATAATGCTTGCTTAGTGTCACTTCATATTCAAGCTCATTTGCTTTGGTAGCTAAAGTCTGGATGAAAACTAACCAAGTGTTTCTGTAACAGATCTCAAGGGAAAGATGAAATAATTCTGCAAATGGGCACTTTAAGATGTAACAGCACAGGAACCCAGACAGACCAGAAACAGTACTGCATAGACTCAGCAATTTTGTTTCCTGGATTTGCCCTCTCTCTGTCTCGTGGAGCATGTAGGATCTTGTATAATATTTCACCAACATCTGGTAGCTTTTACTGGCTCGGTCCCTTTTATGGGGTTTACACCAAGTAAATCCATGCCCCCTTTTCCTTAAAATGAGCTATTTTTCAGGGCACTGATGCAAAAAAGACAGAAATGAATCATGTCGTTTGCCTCAGTAGGTAATGAACTGTGACTTTCTGAGTAGTTTTTATTTTCTTTCCATGTATGATTTCACAGCTTTAACCGTTATGATCATTTCATTAAATCTTATTGGTGCCTCAGATTGACTGAAACACTGTTTAAACAATTAATCAGAACCTGGAATTAAAATGTTTTTCTATCTCTCTCTATCTGTCTCTCTCTCTTTGGCACTGTTTGTACAACAGCAGTGTGGGCGTGTTCATAAATTTTGTGGAAGAGACATCTGTTTTTCTAAAACATGGTACAGATGCCACACCCAGAGTTCAGAGGTTCAAGCTTTGGTCTTTTTGATGCACAACTTTTACTGTTCCACCCTGAGCTCACAGCTTTGCCTTTGCCCTCCACTCAATGGATGATTCCTAGCATCAGTATGAAGAAACTTGCTTTTTGTTGCTGTATCATTCAGTATTTTCTCTTTTTTTAGCATTGAGCAGAGTTGAATAACAGATTGAGTATGATGGCACTTGTCTTGCAAACATTTCTCAAAGAAACCACAGGGCAATGTTTACTGATGCACTTTAAATTTAGATGTATGTCCGTAGGATATGTCCGGTGAGGATTCACTCTGAGCTCAGTTGTACACCCAGAATGATAAATTCCTAATTTACAATTTGACAATACACTATTCAGCGTTCTCTTGTGTGTGGTATTTATAATAATAATAACAACAATAATGAATTAGATTTATATCATGCTTTTATTAATATATGACCCCAGTATGAGTTTAGTAGCATTCATAAAATAAAATCAATTAGATTTTTTACAGGCCTAATATATGCTCAAGGAGAGGCACTGAGCAGCCATGACAAGAAATTATATTTTGGGCAGCTACCAACCGTGTTTTTACTTGGCAGGAATTATATCAGTAACTATAATTATTACTGAGATCATGTGTTTGAACTGGTTTATCAAAAAGAAAAAAAAAGAAAAGAAAAAAATATCATGCATGTGTTTTGCTTTCTGTTATTTTCCTGTTTTTTATATATATATATTAATTCAAGAAAAAAAAAAACACAACAGCTTTCACAACTTCACAAGACTACAGGTGGCTCAACAACACTAACTCAATCCAGAACTGTAATGTGTTTTTTCAGTTTCTATTTTGGCTGTTGCTCCCATTCTAGACTCCCACACTAATGTGAGTTGCCAAGTCAACATTTTGAGTCTCAGCCTAACTGTAAAAGCCCTTCACTTGTTTCTAATTGGACAGTTTTTACAATTAATCAGCTGCATGAAGTGTTGCATTAGCATTAACGTTAGCAGGGCTGAGTTCAGTTTGAAAGAACCAGAGTGTTAACAGTCCAGGGGGAAGTCAAACTGCCTGTTATGACTTACGCAACCTATCACATCTGTCAGAGCAGAATCAAATAAAATTTTCTTCAGGCTAACCGAGTTGTTTTTCTGTCTTTAGGTGTGCTGTACCTGCAGTACGGAGACGAGACCAAACAGATCCGTATGCCTAATGAGATCACCAGCATCGACACAATCAGAGCTCTGTTTGTTAGTGCCTTCCCACAGCAGCTCACCATGAAGATGTTGGAGTCGCCCAGCGTTGCCGTCTATGTCAAAGATGACATGAGGAATATGTACTATGAGCTTGCTGATGTCAGGTAAAGTCAGATTTCTGCATCTGGCAAACAGAAAAAGCATTTATTACGTTTCCAAAGAGCCAGACTTTTTATTCTTTTAATTTTCTAAGGTGGCTTTCAGGAGGTCCTTAAAGGTTTTTTGGACATCAGACTTTTCCATACATTTTCAGAAGTATTTTATTTATCTTATGTTCATTCAAATCTACTCATCACTGATCCATAAATGATAACAGAAATCTTTACGCACTTTGTCAATTAGCAGCCTGTTGCAAAGACATTTCTTTCTATTTCTTTTGCTGTATCTGCCATAAATAACAAGGATAATGCAGTTTGGCAGAAATAAGATTGTACTTTTGTGCCAACAAGGTGATTCCCAAAGAACTGTTATCTGAAAACTTGGCATATCTCTGCATGGTGTGGAGAGTGTTCTTAAAATAAAGTGAGGAAAGTGGACAACTGAAGGAGAAAAGATGTAACAAACCTAAAAGATGAAGCCAACAAAAAAGAGGGCATTTGAAATCGATGACCTGGGGAAATGGGAACCCCCCCCCCCCCCCCCCCCAAAAAAAGAGCTAACATCAGACCTGATATACATCTGAGCCTTCAAGTTGATCAGAAATGGTCTCCACTGGAAGGGTGGCTGTCAATAAGCCTTTCTTAGTGTTTGTGAGGAATCCTCCTCAAAGCTCAGATCTCTTTATTATTGGAGCTGAGTGAGATCAGAAAACGAAACAATTAGCAGAAAATATCCAAACAATAATAAAGGAAAGTCCTTCAAGAAGTCTGGAGAACTATTTTGAAGACCATTTAAAGAAATTAGGACAAAGCTTCTGTACGGTTTAGACTGTGTTGAAGAATGAAGATAATCAAACCACATATGAACTATCAAGCATGTTAGAATTTCCGTGTATGTTTGCACATTTCAGTAAATCACTACACCTCTTTCACAATTTCCTGGCAATACAAAAAAGAAAAAGTGTTGGCTCAAGACTTTTACAAAGTACAGTAGCTTTTAAACAAGATGGCTTTAGCGGACATCAGAGGTTCATAAAAGTTTTGTTTTGCTCATCCTGAGTTGTCCAATTCCTGAATGAACCAGCATACTTTTACCCTAACAACCAATCACAGCAAAGAATCCTTCCTGCGCCATCCCTCCAACAGATCCAGTCTATCATCTCCTCTTCCTGTTTTCAGCTCTCGATGAACAGGAAATGCCTCTGTCCAGGATCTCTCACATTCTGGTTGGATATAAAGGCTCCACAGCAACATATCTCAAACTTATATTCAAACAATCTGAAGAACACTTTAAGCCTCTGGTGTGACTTTCCTGCATGCTGTCCTCACTCAGTATGGGAACGTTTCACTCTGTAAACAATGTGGGCTTTGTCCGTTTGCTTTTAAGAGTAGAATTTCCTAAGTATCGTGTGTACTGAAACATTTACAAGCACACAAACTCAGCACACTGCTGTTTCCTCCCCTCGTGTTAAACTTCTTGGTTTGATATCCCCTTGCCTATTTTATAAATAATGCTGTCGATTCTATGTGCGAAAACAATATTCATAAATTGCATCACTCTCCAAGACAGAGGAAACTTTGCCCTTTGTCTGCAGAGTTCCTGCTCAAGTGCAGTGTGTACTTTGTGACTAGTTCTTTATCAGGGCTGTAAAAAATTGTCTTGTGATGTCTTACGGTGGTTGTCCAGGGTGCAACACCACAGGGCAAGTGAGATCAGCAAAAAGAAGAAAGAGATCTGCCAGCCATTTACACAGCTGATCCTCTTCCTAAAGAATTTTTTGTGGAAACTTTTACAGATTTTTTAAGTTTAGAAGAAATGTCGAATTTGACACGCCAGTCAGAGTCTGTTTCAGGGTATCTACCCTTGGCTGGGCTGTTGAAAAGGTCCAGGCTGAGACAGGATCGGCCGCATTCTGATGGCGACATCTGGGCTTCCTTCTTACCACCCAACACCTCTTCCTCTTACAGAAACATCACAGACCACTCCTGCTTGAAGGTGTACCACAAAGACCCAGCACAGGCATTCAACCATGGACCCCGACCTGCCAATGGCGATGCCAGGGTAAGTATATACTGTCATTTGCACAGCAATAATGTCTCATTAACTACAGCAGCTGTGCAGAGATTTACTGCAGTTAGAATAGAAATTCTTGCTCCCACTTCTTCTCTACTCTCACATCCTGTTTGCAGTTGAGGGAAGGAATGCCCCCCTGCCTCTTGTTAATCTGTTAAGAGGGGCTCTCGAATTGTTCTCCTAGGGGCCTGCATTTGGGGCTCCCCTACACGCTCTGCTGCAGCTTGTTTAAGAGACAATTCATTGCAATTCTTGGGATTATTCCCCCTCGTCATTCTTTCCCCAATATAAGTTCTAATCCTTTTCTGATTCGACTGTGTTTATTTCCTGCTGATGTAACAGAACTAAAACCCAAAGAGCCCTTTCCTCAAATGTTCCTCCTCAAATCCGTCTCGCTAATCTGCCCGACGCTTAGCCTAACCTTGCAGCTCTTCTCTGCCTGCAACAGATTTACAGTTGGCATCACTACACTGTTGTGATACTACAAATATCCTTTAACCTTCACTAGAAACCCAGTACCACAAACTAGACTGTATCTGTCATGCAAGTGAAATGGATGAGGATGGTTGAGGAGGTTTTCATTCATGACTTGGAGCTGCTACAGAAACTTATTTCAGTTGCATTGGCAGCCTCACTCTTGATTCTTCATCGATTTAACTGTGCAAACTACTATTTTTTTTTTTAAATCAGTTTTTGCATTTTAAAGAAATCTGGAATCTGCTAAATCTGCAGGTTTAAAATGTTCAGACTTTAAAAGAAGGACTGAAATGCAATAAGCAAACGAAAAGCTTCAGACATCTTGTGCAAACTGGCAACATGAAGTAAGACATTCAGGTTACTGTTGTCATGAATAGTTCTGTCACTGTTTAACCAACTGGCAATAGACACAGACATGAGGGCTGGACGCTGCTGCAGGGTGTAGTGGTTTAGACATTGCTGAAAGAAATGGGTTTGTTGACATTTGTTGTATTGATCCATGCAAACATTTCTCTCACTTAAAAGCTTTTGGAAAGATCTTTCCATACAAATATATTGACAAGCTGTTACATTAAGACACAAACACGTCATAGACTTTTAGTGAAAGCAACATCTCTTCTCAGCACCTATTAAGGTCTATTAAGATGTTGTGTGTTTTCTTTTCCTCTTAGGTTTTTGCAGTGTTTTGTTGTTTTGGAATGTTTTTGTTTGTTCCAGGGACCTGCTATGATTAAAGTCAAAGTATAGCTGCTGGCATTTGGTACCTTTAAGTACTGTAGTTTGTGTTTGGATAAGCTAAATATGGACTGCTTTGTCCATAAAGTTTGGTAACAGAACATTTTACTGTTGCTGAAATGTGATCTAACATCTTGTTTGGCTGCTTTACTACCAGTTTAGATTGACTGCAATAAACCTAAAATCCATCTGGCCATCCAAAAATTTTGCCTCTTGAAAAATGTTGTTAACTTTAATCAAATCCAAAGTGGTCACGTCATTTAGGGCAACATGAGAAGCTGACAGATCTTGGCTTTTCTAAGTCATGGAATTGTACGACCAAAAATCATATTTCCTTTAAGTATCAACAATTATTTAGCTAAATGTAAAAACCCAGATTTCAGCATTTAGATATCTCAGATAGTTTTTTTTTTTTTTTTTTTTTTTTTTTTTGTTTTTTTTTTGCAACTAGAGGGGATGTTCCCAGCTGGATATGAATGAAAAGCTTAGGCTAGTACAGGTACTGTATGTACAACCTAACCTGGGCACACCAGTAACTAATGTCATTGGTAATTTATAAAAGAATCACCCCTTGTATGAGTTGGCATTAGTTAAAAATAATTTTTTACTCAGTTGTAAACAGTCCCACTATATAATTATCAATTTTAGCATCGTAATTAAATGTATACAGCCTCAAGTTAAAGGTTGCTAGAAGGCTTTTAAAAATTAATAATCCATACAACTTTTATAAGGTCTGGACTGAAAAGCATTTATTCTAGTTTGACTAGAGTTATAAAAAAAAACGTGTGGCTTGTAAAATGGTTGTTTTTTTGTTTTGTTTTGTTTTTTCAATAAAACACATAAGATATAGACTGGCTGACATGGACATCTTATGGTATTTTTTAAAAGTTTTGTATGTAGCTTAAATGCTACAAACATAACATTGGTGAAGTTAGATTATACTCAGCGCAAACATTTAAAAAAATCTTGCCAAGGATCAAAAGAAAATTCTCATGAAAAAAGAAAGAAGTCATGGAAAAGGCCCTAATCAAGATGTTTAACAGTCGGATACCACAGAGGATAAATATAAGACACAGGAACAATATGGGTGCCTATGCAACTTTTCTCCACCCCACTAAGAAACAGCGACCTGTCTACACAGAATAAAGGGGGCAACAATATGAACTAATAAGCAGCACCTGTTCAAACATTGTCAGTGGAGGTACACGGTGCTTTGGGCTATAGAATGTCCTTTGCCTTGCAGGAATGCCAGCCTTCAGATCCAATTACATGATCACTTCTGTTATTGATTTAAGCTTTTTGGCCAGTGAAGACCTTATTTAAGCTGCTTCTAGTTATCAGAACAGATTGCTGTCTCTTGATAAGCTGCAGACTGTCTGATTTTTTTTTTTTTAACAATAGCATCCTCAGATAAAAGTAACCACAAAGTATGAAATGCTATTTCTTTTTACATGCTAGATTTCACCCGTTTTGTCCCCACAGACAAGTCATCAATAGTGAATGTCAAAGGTTATGTTATGTACACATAGCGACCAGAGGTATTTTGTAAACAGAGCTTTAGTTATTGGCATACTTCTTGTCTGTTCGCAGTCAAGCTAGTTTTTGGTATTTTCTTTAAAATCTTTTCTTTCTTCATAATTATTGCAATTCGTTAGTGTTGCCGCTAATCAAATTATGTACACATGAAGGCATACTATAGTACATCTAGCCAGTCAAGCTCTTTAAATGTTTACACACTTCTGTGTTAACATCACAGTACAGCTCTTGATCTGTTTAAATTGGCTCACCCTGAAATTCTGCAGTTTGTGAATCAGTTTAGAAATCCAATCCATCGCTGACACAGCAAGAGATTGAGGCAACTTTGTACACACAAACCAAACAGGCCACCCCTATTATTGGAGGCTTAAGACCACAGCGGAAAAATAAGTCGGCATGTCAAATACTCACAGATGTTCTCAACGCTGCCCCCTTGTCTGATATCTCGTGTGTGTTCTTTTAGTATTTACTCTTTTGTTTTCTCATTAAACCAGAGTTCTGCATGTTGCGCAAAAGAAATCTGTGTTTTAGAGATATTTTCTAAGATATTTTGTTTGCTGTTCCAGCAAAAATGCTTGCGTCCTAATTGGGAAAGATGTCACAAATCCTCAGTAGATTTCCACGAAAGTGCTGTGTTTCTTTTAATGGGTGTAGGGAACTTAACTCGTGATGGCTATGTTATGATTTGCAGCAGCAATTTTGCTTCACAAATTCTGATTTTCTTTGTGTTTTGCTGCTTGGACAGACTTGTTAGCCATATTCACAGGCTGCATTCACATTCACTGCAAACAGGTTTTTTCTTTTCTTTGTTTTTATTATCACAGCCAAGCATGAGCCTTTGGTTACTGTACCCTGCGAGCAACTGTTGTTTTCCAGCTCATGCAAGCGTGCATGCTTTTGCACACGCAAGAGTCACACCCACCTTATTGTTCTCTTTGCTGTATTAATCTGTCTTGGCATTTTGAAAAAAAAAATAGACAAAGAGGGCATGAAAAGTACTGTGTCAAGAAATGTACCCAGAGTTTTTTTTTTTTTTTTTTTTTTAAGAACTTGGCTTAATGCTTCTGATTCGCCTTGACTTCTAGGTGTAACCTATGAGTCATACCTTGAAGAAACAATAGCTTGTTTGTTTGACAGGAAAAAAAGTTATTCAATGAGGAAAATGGATTGGATTCAGCTTTGCGCGTGACACCCTCTTACATAATGATATCACACTCAGCGTATCAAATATCCTGGGGTTTTTATCACTGCATATTAGATTTTAATTGTGCTACTTTTATTTTAGCTCTGTGAGGTTTACTCAACCCAGGGGTGAAAAACTTTGTTTCCTTCACTGTAAGATTTGGCTATGATAGACTTGATAGTTTTTTTCTTGCAACAACACACCCCATAAGTGTGTTCAGTTGAGGAATGATGCAACTTTTAATAAGAAAAACAAAGAATACTGGACTGTGGTTGCTGTGCATGATTCTGTACCGGTCCTTTGGTTGGGCTACGGATCTGTGGCAAACATTAGCTCACAGATTAAACAGTGTTTGACATAACTTGTTGCAAATTAACTGACTGCTGACTGCTGTCTGCTGTCCCTGCAGGTGTTTTTTCCTTTTCTTTCCTTTTCCTTTCTTAATTTCTTTCTTTTTTTTCAAAAGCCAGTCTTGTCTCCACCAGAGCAAGCTTGTTTAAAGATGAGAAGTAAATCTCACTATTAGAAAACAAAAACCTGCAGAATTTTCATCCAAAGAAAGGATGCTGTGTTCGTGTGTTGTAATATTGTTTTACAGTATAGAGGCCTGCAGGCATAGTATCCAGGACTTAAAGTACATAAAATACTGTATACCCAGTGCTCATAGCCTTGCAAGTAACTACTTTGTGCTGCTGTAAGAGTGCTGACATTGCATTTTTTAAAAAGAGCAACAGTATAAACTGAGTTGGATGGATGTTTTTGTTTCAAGGGCAATTCCAGTCAAAAAGTTCAAGATACACAACATAAATAGTAGCTGAAACTCTAAAATGTACCAAAGTATGCAGTCCTAATCTTATGCTTTAGTTCGTCTTACTCTGTGCTGGAAGAAAGAAAGTCTGAAATAATATTGGTTTATGCTTCTGTGGCTTTTCCAGATGCACAGTGAGATGCCTCATGCCGGCCGTGATGGTCAGCACCCTCTCAGGCATCCACCCATGGGTCCCCCACCACACCACCCCATGCAGGGAGCACTCCCCCCAGCTGCTCACTCCATGCCCCCATCTCCCTCCAGAATTCCATTTGGCCCCCGGCAGGGCTCCATACCCGGGAGTGCCACGATCCCGAGAGATCGGCTGCCTAACGCCAACGTTCCGGCCCGCTCCATCTCCCCTTGTCCCAGCGCTATTCTGGAGAGACGAGACGTCAAGCCGGATGAGGACATGAGTGGGAAGAGCCACAGTTTATCCAGAGGGAATGAGGGGCTGTATGCAGATCCATACCTGCTCCAAGAGGGACGGATCAGCATGGCTACAGCCCACGGGCCACATCCAGCGCCTGGGCTTGACGGTCCAGAACACGGGATGGGGGGCTTTCACCGTGCCTCCATCCGCTCTACAAGCTCTTATGGCGCACCCAGCCCCACAGACACTATGGATCACCCTTCTCTCTACAGGCAGAAGTCCAGAAACAGCCAGCTGCCTACTCTTGGTTCCAAGACTCCTCCCCCATCTCCTCACCGGATGACTGAGGTACGGATGATTGACATCCCTAGTGGGCTTCCTCATGGCGTCCCTCCTCATGGTGTTCCCATGGAAAGAAGCTCACCAGTGCGCCAGTCCTTTAGGAAGGAGGAAGTTCCAGGGATTAAAGCCAGAAACAGCATGGGCTCACCAGTGGTTTCAGATCCTCAGGGTCACCTCCAGGGACCCATCCCTGCTCCAGGTGACCATCAAACACGGTAAGTTCCTTGAGGATCGAATGTTACAGATATCAAACTGTTAAGCTCATTCAAATCAGGATTAAGACTTTGCATGGGAGCATGGACTAATTCTGCATCCCAGTTTCACTCTAACCATGAGCTGCTGAGTTTCTGTGCCTGGTCTGACTCTGTTCCATCATCCATGACTGAAGGCAAGTGTATAACCTTTCTTCTCGCTGTCTTTCAGCTTCAAGATCTCTGAATTCAGTTCAGCAGACTAATGCACATGTTTACTTATCTGTTTGGTTTGTGCACACAAGCAGCTTTTTGCACATGCTGTATGACCATTATTTCCACAGCCTGAGTTCAAACTCTGGAGCTGATAGTGTTGATGATCCTAGTGTGTAGACCCAGGCAAACTGTAGCTATAACAACATAACAGAGGAGTACCTGAGAGCTCCATTAACCCACTGTATATTTTTCTGCTACCCTGTGAACGATGTTCCAGCAGCTACCACTGCAGGGTCTATTCAGTTTGGATTATCCAGCAGGTATTTTAGTACCTGAGTAAGTTTTTTCTGCTTTCAATGAGAGCACATAAACACAGAAGAAGGACTAGAGGGGATGCTCGCTCTTTAGCCAAGAAAACAGGGTTTCATTTAAAGGGAATGTGAGGGCAATGTGCACAGCTAGAAGAAAACCAAAGAAAATATTGACCAGGTGGAGTAAGTATTTGAAATAGTCCAGTCAGTCAGACAGATCAGACGGGACCACCTGGGAGGTCTAAAGCACCAATTAGAGATGCTCTGGGAATATTTGAAAAGAGAGAAGGAATCTGATTCGGAAAGTACTAGACTTACATTTAAAAATAAACATGTTCCAGTTTGTTCCCTGTAGTTGACTTTGTTCAGTGTGTAAAACGATTTGTGATACTGAGGTTCTGCATTGTTGTGATCACACCCGTCTATTGTCTCCAGCAGAGGCAACCACAGTCCACCCTGTGTCCTCAACATGCCCTACTGCATATCCTTCCTCAAGATGATTACATTTGAAAACAAAAGTTCTTCTCTTTTCCAACCTCTTGGCTTACCAAGCATTACCATTGTCAGGTTCCCTGTTCCCCTTTGGGTGTTGTTACTTTCTTAAAGCAGTATAATTCTGAGATCGTCCTTTCATTGTTTTCTTGGGAGCGAACACTTGTGAATCTTTTTTGTTTCATTTTAAAACCAATAAGATTTAACCTCACTGCAAGTGTCAATCTTAGTGGGTTTTTTTCTTTTTTTGGGGGGGGGGGGGGGGGGGGGTTGTCGTAAAATGCTCGTGCAGATCATTCCGTTTGAAGTTTTTTGTTTCATGAGGACGCTGAATCAGTAGAGTTGAACTGTTGTAACTGACCTGTTCTGTGTTAATTCAACTATTTTGCTTGATCTACCCAACTTAAATTTATACCATGCCTTTATTTTGGTGGAAGATCCATCAAAGAGATGGAAAAATCCCAAATATTAGAGCTGTGAAGGAATTATCTACCTGTTAAGTGTTTTTTTGTTTTGTTTTGTTTTGTTTGTTTTGTTTCTTCAACATGTCCATTTATCATTTATAGATACCAATATGAGGTTTAAAATATCTGTAACTATAAACTTAGCACAAAAAGGATGGAAATTTATATTTGTTGAATTATTTCTTCTCTTTAACAATATCAGCTGTTGTTGTGTTGTACATTGTTGGTAAACCTGATTAGTCACCTTTACAAGGAAATTTAACTTGGGATCATTGTTCTTCTGTGGAACGAGCAACACAGCAAAACATGTGGGTATTGCCCGCCTAAAATATGTGAAGATCCCCTGCAATTTTCCCTTATTGGTGTTTACTTCACTCCTGTTTTAGGTTTCTTGGATTGCATGATTGCACTCTCCCAAAATAAGAAAAAAACAACAAATACTGGACTTTTTACACCATTTAGTTAATGATGTCAAGCACCTCAGTAGTGTATGGAAGAACCACAACTAACCACAACATCTTCTTCTCTTGCTGGTCAACAGCCCGTTCACATTTTGATGAGAGATTGCATCCCATTGCTCAACCAGGAGTAGTTAATGGTCACCCAGTATGGTTGTGTTGCCCAAACTGATCCCACATTCAGTTGGGTTTAGATTAGGGGTCATGGCAGGTCGTGCCATCCTCCCAACTCTGGAAGTACAGTATTCTGTGATGATCCTGGGAGGAGAGCGTTGTCATGCAGAAGGATGGCGTTATGTCTCAGATTCAGGAAATAAGAGATCACCACTGGCTTCAGAATCTTATAAGTCTGTTTATCAATTAGGTACCAGTTACACATGTGTGACTGGTACACCTCTGGAAGCACTTGAACCTCAAAACAAGACTGTATACCAACTGGAGAATATTGCAGAGGATATTGACACAGTTTGGGGGCATTACCCACATGTTAAGCTGTGTTGCTCATCCCACTAAAGCATAATCATGCGCATATGTATGATCTACAAGGCTCAAACACCGTGGATAAATTTAGAACATGACCCAACTTTTGTAACATCTGTAAGTGAATAATTCCTCTTTATCTCTACCATTTGTGATTTCTACATTATAATCACTCATCCTCTCCAGCAAAAGAAGATTAAGTTTGTATTGTGTTGCTTTGTGTTACCTGCACAGACTTAATACTTATTAAGATTTAACTGCAAGAGTTGGGAAAAAAATATGTCCCGTGTAATTCACTCATGACACATGAAAAACATTCATTTTCAGGTTATTCTGTTAACAGCTCTCTTGTTCTGATTCCGAGCTGCTGTTTGCTGTACTGTAGGTGCGGCAGTAAAATCAGCAGAATTTTCTAATGTTTCTGCAGAGAGCGAATGAAGGCTATGGAGCAACAGATTGCCAGCTTGACTGGTCTTGTTCAGCATGCACTTTTAAAGGGCCCTAACACTAGTGGCGCCAAGGAGCCTCAAAGGTAAGCAATCACAGCACAGGACCGAGTGAGGCGTCCAGTGAAAAGCCTGGTGATTCAGTCAGAGCAGGGAAGATAAAGTACCCTCGCTGTAATGGTTAAATAGCATCTGGTGGAGAGGATATAGGCTTATCTGTGAACTGATACCAGTCATTTGCTCTCACATAAATAGCCACTCTGTATGGTTTACTTGGCTGCTTTTCAACTCTTTGCATTTTGGATCTTCTCTGTGGAGCTTTTAACTTGACAGTTAGCATAAAATGTCTGTGACTGCAGCTAATTTGAATGTTTCCAAGCTACAAAGATGAAGCTTGTTGTAATGTCATTAACATCATCATAACCTCTTTGATTTTTCCATCTTTCTCATCATACTTTGTCTTAATGTGTTTGCTGTTACTAAAATTCACCAGTAAACCTAAAATGTCCTAAAATGCTGTGCTTATTTCTGTCATCATAATCCTGTTCTAATGATTTTCTCTGGCTGCAGTGAGAGGCCGCCAAAGACATCATCTCCAGCCCACAGCGTGCCTAGTTCAGGTTTGTATCACTGCAATTTTTTTGTCATAAAATCTTGTGCAGACAAGCCCGAACATCAGTGTCAATCAACAGTCCACAGTGAGCGCAGCTAAAAGGGGAAAAACAAAGTCAGTCTTCTTAGCTTGTCATCAGTTCATATTTCTGCACAATCCTCTGCTTAGTACATCAAGTTTAATAGGAGCTAAGACACAAGAGCCAGCAGAGCTCACCAAAGCCCCTCAAAGTACTACTTAAAACAAGATGCTGTTACTTCTGAAGCGAACCAGGATGATTCAGCGAGCCAATAACGGCGCTGTGGCAGTCTGGGTTTGATGAAAAAGATCTGCAGCCTGTGCTGCCAGCAGCAGAGCAAAAACATGACATTATTTACATATATTGAAAGCTAATCCGTGTATCATGACACATTTCATAGGTAGCTTTCAGAGGGATTTACTTGTCATGTTTTGATTGAGTGAATCTTTAGAATAGTCACAGTCGGTTCTTTGTTCTTACCAGACTGCCCCGAGGTCAAACATAACAAATTGTTGCTTCTCTTTTTTTTTTTAGTCTTGAATCCCTGAAATGTGTTACTATTCAATATCAACTGCTTTTAGTGGACATTGTATGACAAGGACCCAAACACAATCAGATGTTTACATTGCAACATGTATTTCAGGTCTGGGAAGCTGTAAAGAATAATGGTGTGAATAGGTTTTTGGGATTATAGAGACAAACGTTTTAGCTCTCACTGCGCCACAGTCTATCTTCTATTGACAGATTTCTAAAGTTAAAGGACTTCTTGCCCAACACAAATATTTTCCCTTCTGACTAGAAATTATCAGTATTGGAAATCATTTTATTTCAGACTTTGGAACTACTTTACACCAGCAGTGTTGCTAGTTGTAGATTTTTCAGAGTGATGGATACTTTTCTTTCAGAAGACATTTTCTGTACAAGTACTGTATGTGTACATTTTTACTCCTCCCGGCAAACCAGATAAGCTTTTATCTGACTACCTTGTATTTGTAAAAACATCAGATACTCCAAATATATTTGGCCATTTGACAGCAAATGAGGAATCTTCAAAATAGCCTCCATTCATCAGCTAATAATAAACTTCCTCATCAGAAGCCATCAGTCTGTGCATGTCTCACTGTTGATGCAGCTTGAAAACAACTAAAGTCAAAACTTAGGCTAGAGTTAGAATTAGACGAATGTTGTTGTCAGCCATTTAGAGCCTTTCATCCAGACCACAAGTATTAGCTCCATTGGTTTCCATGGTTTCAGCCACCCCCTCCATCTCTGAAATATTGCTGACAGACATTTCAAAACTGCAGCCAGTAGGAGTGTTGGCGTATATGTGCCCATTGTGCAGGAGGAAAAAAAAGCCCAAGAAATCCTTAGTTAACATTTGGAATATTAAATCAGAGGAGTTATAGCCAGAAAAAAGTCTGTTTGAAGACAAATATTTGCACAGTTAAACCAGGTGAGATTTGTAATATGGCAACTCAGTTTTGTCCCTCGAAGGCAACACATATAATTTTCCTTTTATTTCCTGTCCCATGTGTCTTTTTTAAGTGTAATTTCTACTTAATGTAACAATAACTATAATTATTACCAAGAAGCACTTCGAACTTTTGTATAATTAATACCTAAGCGACTGATTTTTTCTTGGTTCAGGTGGTTCTCCAGTCTTGGCCCCCAAAAGCCCCGCAGTCCCAGCAGACAAAAGTTCAGCTCCTCTCAAAACCAACCTCCTGCAGTTCAGGAAGAATGTTTCTGACCTCAGGATGCAACTCCATCAGATGAGACAGCTGCAGGCAAGATATCTTTCTCATTTTAATTGATTTAGACTGGTTTAGTGGCCGTTCAGGCATCCACCTGTGTGCACACATGTGAGAACGTGTGCTTTTGTTCCCACTGAGAGCTCTCGGTGCTGGTTTGCTGGTCTCTAGTGTCCTCTAATATCTCATTTCATTGTGCACATCCCCCCCTGCAGCTTCAGAATCAGGAGGTGCTGCGGGTGCAGCTGAAGCGGGCAGAGCAGGAAATCAGTATTAAACTTGCAGAGGCCATGCGGCGTCTGGAGGACCCTGTCCAGAGGCAGAGAGCTCTGGTGGAAGAGGACAGGAATAAGTACCTGGGTCTGGAGGAGCGTGTCCTCACACAGCTCAGGTAAAACTTCTTAAAAGCCACTGATTTACACATCCAAGTCAGAATGTAATGTAGAGGGTAAATTTAAATGGAGCACAAAGATTTGCAAATTTTTCAAGCATATATTTAATCAATAATTTGTGAAAGAGTATGTATCAAATGTGGAAACTACAAAATTGAGATTCAGAAAAATGCATTAAATTCTGGAAAGCTGTGCAACTTTAAAGTAGATATACATTAATAGATGATTAAGATAAACACCTGATGTATCATTTCATATTTCTTTTACTTTAATAGCACCCCAAATAGAAGTAAAGATGCAGTGAAGTTCATCTCTGTAGAAAACTGTGGGTCAGTTGCTCAACAGTTAAAGGTTGAATATGGAATACGGACAGAACAGCGACATCACGTGTGTCTAGGTTGTAGTTGCAACGGCAGAAAAACAACTCCAGCCGCTGGGATGCCAGGCTCGCTGCTGATACGCAAGTGACCAACAGTCTGCAGCATGTCCAACAAGTAACGCAGAGGAGTTTATAAGTTAACTGACAGCTAATGTTAGCCACGTTAGCAAACAAGCTAGCTTACAGATCCATGAGGAAAGTCGCCATTTCCGTGTTTTGACTCCGTGGAAAACATTTATGTGGGTCAATTTAGTGAAGTCTTCACCTAAATTTACTCCAGGTTTTGCTCTTCTCAGGTCACTCCTCCTCAGAAACAGATAGGCTAACGATATCTCCAGGGCTCTGAAGCAGCTGCTTCACTCGTCATCTCCACGGTTTTCCCCTGTACCAGCCTGACTGTGCCCAAAATATTGTTTCCACACAGAGATCGTATTTGGCAACCCGCAATGGCGCCGTGTATTGGCTTACAAACGTAAATATAATGCCATTATCGAACCCGTTAAAATTAATTTTATAATTATTTTTAGGCTAAATATAATTTTTCTAGGAAATGTTGTACTTTCATTCTGTACACCCCCAAACGACCTGTGGAGGGATTATTTTTTTAATTGGGCAGTGCTGAGACTTTTCTGTTGAGGAAATAGCCTACATTGAAAAAGTTAATTATGGCTCCTAGAATTTCAACACTATCTTTGACCAAGACAAGGAAATGCTACCGAGTTCTCTGGCCTCATTTGAACAGTCTTGTAATTTGGTGACTGAAACTTTGGCATTTTTAAGGGAAGTCCTGGATGGTGCTGCCTCATCTGGGCTGAAGCCCAGACAGCATCAAAATACAAATCTACAGTTAACAAACCAACATGGAACTCTCAAAGTCATCTCTGAGGCCATCACCAATACTTAAGAGAGTAATTGATAATGTCATTAAGAGGGTATCTAGAATTTTAATGCTTTACACAGGATAGTACATACATAACAACTGTTGTGTTTCTATTTAGGCCAGAATGGATTCACATGTTGGTTGTCCATGCATCAAAGCTTTTCACAAGCTTGAAAGTTGAGAGTAGGCACCCTCATATGACTCCAGTCAATGTTCTTCCATTTAAAGGAAATCCCCAAAAGGTTTTATCTTTTTCAGCTCACCTGAGCCATTCAGCCCAGAACTCTTTAACAGGCCAACACCCTCTAAATTACAGCTCACAGGTTTATACAGGCAAGCGATGCCTGGGTCTCAGAGATGGCAGTCTAGAACAATACATCCACCTGTGGAGTAATTACTTACTACCCTGCTCTTAGTTTAATTTGCCTCATCTTGCAATAGGGAGGAGTAACTGAATACTTTTTGTTTGTGTGTTTACAAGACAAGGTCAAAGTGCTGCTCAGGAATTCTGGGAAATGAACAGGCAGAAGTCAGAGTATAAGAACTAGATTAAGCACTCTATTATACTTGGTATATAGCCATTTATGAGTCAGCAAAAACACGACTGCTGGCACCTCAAACAGGGCTTGGTAATTAATGCTGCTGTGTTTTAAGGCCATTTGGGGAATGTGGTGTGAAAACTAGGACCCTGGTACAAGGAGAGGTACATATTTTACATTTTTGTGACATTTTATGAGAAGGAAAAGGCTTAAAAGAAGGAATACTATGAAAAAAATAGGAATGGTTGAAGAATAAGTTATATACCACAGAGCTCCCAAATGTAAAAAGGCATTTAATCTTACTGCTTGCAAATCAGTTTGGGTTAAGTCTTTTAAGCTCCACTTAAGCTTTGGCTCATAACTATAATTATCATTATAAAGAGGAAAAAATGGAGTACATAACGTCAAATTATCAAATAACTGCTGTCAAATGATGATCTGATATGTTTGCCTTTTATCCTCTGGCAAAAAAATGTACAACATAAAAATATATGGTATTCTTTATTCATCTAGTATCTTTGTGATACAAAAGGAAAATGGGTTTTCTTTGTCCTCATCTTGAATTATTTTTTTCCTCCTACCAACAAAGCTGGATGTTTAACTCACTGTCTTCTGCTTGCCTTTTCCACTCCCTTCAGGGGACTTCCATAAAAGGGTGCTTCTCATGGGTACCTGGCCACAATGAAACACCATTTTAACTCCTCTCATGCAATCCTGCACTGCACACAATGCTATCGTTCAGCACATTTCCCCATGGAATAGCCAGCTTTCTTGGGCAGTCTTCTGGGATGACTCTGTGATATGTTTTCTATGGGAGGAGGAGCTCTTTCTCTGTCTCTCATCCAGAGTGTAAACATTTGTGGTTTTGGGATGAGACCCAATCAAATCTAGACTGAGCCATTAATCTGATGTAGTCAGGAAAATGAGCTATGTGGTATCAGTCTTATGAGCATGTTATAGATCTGATATGAATTCTTCCTTTTTGCCCGTAATGTTCTCACCTCTGGCCAGTCAGCATCAGTCCTTATCTTAAAGATAAGCAAAGTTGTCCTGCCCCCTGGTGCTTATAAACAGTAACTACTTCTGAGTGATAATTTTAACCAAGCAAAAGAAAAATTGATGAGTATATGTCAGCAGTGCCTTTTTTTATTTCAGATGTTAAATAAAGTTTAGATTATAATTATTGGTCTGGTTTTAAATCACTTTCATGTTGTCTTTATTTACCAGTAGATAAGTAGAAGTAGAATATCTGTAAGCACCATTTTTAGTCTGTTTTGTTTCCTTGCAGTGAGCTGGAGCAATACGTAGGCTCACTGCAGAAGGACTCAGCAACAACACAAAGAGTCGTGACCTTAAAGGATGTTGAAGAGGGAGCAATAACTCTGAGAAAAGTGGGAGAATCTCTGGCAGGGCTCAAAGGTAAAAACACCAGCAATCATCCAACATGTTTTGAAGATTATACCAGCCCAAACTCCTAATATGAACCTTTAATCTAAGACAAAGTATTGAATTTTCTACTTTTTAAAAAAATATACTTAAGGGGAGGCACTACAGGTAAAAACCCCATTTTTTCATCACCTGGTCAGTTTTGAGATTTTCTTTTTTTTTCCCCTCTTTCAACATGTTTTCTTTCAGACTAATTTAAAAAAAATTCAAAAATAAACATTTTAGGAGTATATTTCATGATACTTTGTCTGACGCACCCAAATCCTCTCAAAATGCAGCTAAAGTTGGTGTTATTAAACGGAACGCAGCACCGTGGTACTCGTCTGAACCCTGTCATGTCTGGTATCGTTGGATACATCTTTTTTCCTGAATGATGTCATCTCAACCAAACTTGATATTTCCAGCTCATGAATCTGATTGGATCTGCTGTCTGTAAATAGTGTTATAGATAAAAAATGTGGAGAATTTTACAATCCAAAACTTTTCATGCTGTTTTCTCAAAATGAGTTTTTTCTCTTTTTCAGGATAAAAAAAATCTCCACTTTAGGAGCACATACAGAAACCAAACTTTCAATTTTTGCTGCTGACTGTTTTTACCAAAGGATTTTTTGATATCTCATTCATAGCCTGATTTATAGAATATTTTATCCCAAAAATATGCCAGAAAATGAGTTTTTTCTGGTTGTTGACAGTATATTCTAAATTGTGAACCGATCTATAGAGATATCCAAAATCCCCTCTGTAAAAACTTTGACTTTAATATGTGAAAAAAATTCAAATGAAACTTTGAGCCTGGCTTAATGCAGTGTTTAGATTTTTTTTTCCTAGAAATGTATGCAAAATGCAAAAATATAACACCTAATTTACATATTTAATTATAAAATTTCAGAAAACTTACAATACAAAAAATGGCAGCCCTAATGTGAGGAATAAACCAGGAAAGTTTCATGGTGATACCAGTTAGTTAAATTTTTTATCCTATTTGCCTGTAGTGTCTCGCCTTAAGGATGAGACAGCTATAAACGGCTATGTGTTGCCTTTTTACCTAGGCCTGGTCATGACTTCATTGAATAACCAATCCCACTAGGGAAAAAAAGGTTTCCAATTTGCCAGTTTCCCTCTTTTACTAATTGAAAAAGTGTGGCTGTTCCACATCATTTCTGGTTCTACTTCATAATTAAAAACATTATTTATTAGCACACAACACACAGTCATATACTGAAATGAAAATATGTGGTCCCTCTGTCACCAAAAAAGGAAAATACAGCACACTGAATATACAATATACTGTATATACCTTTTTATATATATTATTTTACGTGTGTGCATGTATTCTGTTAGTTCAGAAGTGAGGAGTTTCTATCTGGTAGTGATGCCAAAACATTTCTGAGGTCTTTGAGCTCTAAAATAAGAAAAAAGAACGATAATAAAATGCCATCTAATAGTTTCATCATGTGACCGCTAAAGATTTGTTGCGCTTTCTTTTTATAGAAATTTCAGTAGTAACAGCAAACTTACTGTGCAAATATAGTTGGCATCTTGGCATCTATCAACAGTTCTTTTGCTTACACATCTCTACAATCAGGATCTAATTATGGAGATGAGGGTTTTTTTTTTTTTGCTCATTTCATGTGTAAATTTCCACAGGAGAGTTTCCAGCACTGCAAACCAGAATGCGGGCCGTGCTCAGGGTGGAAGTTGAGGCTGTCAAGTTTTTGAAGGAGGAGCCCCATAAACTGGACAGCATGCTGAAACGGGTCAAGAGCCTGACTGACACCCTCAGCAGTCTGAGAAGGTAGGGGTGGAAATGGATCAGGGGGACAGGTGCTAGAGCATGGGGCCGAGTATGAGAGGGAATTGAAGATGAAATCAAACAGGGCTGTTCAGAGCTCCTCACTGAAGTATATGATGTGAAGGATTGTACTGTTAGATTGTACTAGCAGGCCAGCCTTCATCCCATCAAAGAGGTCATTCCACATGAATGTCCAGCTAGATTTACTTCCAATGCTGCCACTGAACCGAAAAGTGAATTAATTTGGTGGATATTGCGGCACCTCATTCTCATTCTGATAAGTCACACAAACCAAACTCACTCTTGGCTTTTCTCTCTACGACTTGTGTCCTTTTAAAACCAGAAGGCTTTGCTTCATCAGAGGTAGTTACCCTGATGTTAACTATTAATCTGCGTTATTTCTTTTTTATTTATTTCACATACTTCTTTCTCTTTGCAGATGTGCAACTGAGTCTTCTCAAAAAGGGCTTGATACTTCCACTAATGTCTCAGTGGGGAACAGCCCTGCCACAGCAGCAGAAACCCCTGCAGAGGCTCCCCCAGCATCAGTCCAGCCGGGCTCAACTCCAGCCCCACCAGAGCCCCAGAGTTCCACCATCAAATCTGAGGTGATGCCCTCCTCCCCAATGGTCATCCATCATGTCCAGAGTTCCCCGGTCCACATGCAGCTGTCCCAGCAGTCTGCAGCCCTGACAGCCCAGCCCAGTCCTCCGCTCCCCTCTAGCCCCACTCATGCCACTGGGTCTGACCTGAGCAAAGCTCAAGGCCGGGAATCTCCCAAAGGAGCTGCCTCAGATCCACCAAGTCCTGCTCGTTTTAAGAAGACCCAAGGGAACCCAGTGAATAATGGCAACGGCAGTGTGCACCAGGATCTCGTTATAGAGGAGCTCCAGAACAGTCAGGACAAGAGCAAAAGCAGAGCTTTGTCCATAGAGGTATCTTCCAATTCTTTTCTAACAATGATAAAGATGTGAAATTCAAGTTTCCTCACTACATCCTTTAAATGTTAAATAGTTCTGATCACTTAATTTAAATTGCATATTTTCAAATTTCTTTTTAAAACTTATAGAAAGAACTATAGTTGGTCAGATGCTCGATAGCCAGCTTTTATTCTGTATTCGCAGAGTTTGAGAATATTATCCTTGACTCTACGTATTTCTTTCCCAAACTTGTAGGTAGCAGAGAAGGAGTGGGAAGAGAGGAGGCAGAATATGGGTCATTATGATGGAAAAGAGTTTGAGAAAATCCTTCAGGAAGCCCAGGTCAACATGTTGAAGGGAATCCCAAGTTTAGAGGTAGAAGAGAACCAACCACTTCCTGCTGCTGGTATCGTAGAACAAGGAGACGTTCATAGCACTGCAGAGTCACCATCAGGTACAAAATCCAACTTCTATTAACCTATTTTACATCATTCATCAACACACATTTCAGTTCAATTTCTATTTCAATTTAGTTTTAATATATAAATGCAAGATTGTAGCCAGTGGCTATTTCAACACCTTAAAATTATTCTTTATGATTTGATGGACCTACATAACAGAAGAGCCTCAGTCTGGGCCTCAGGATTCAGAGAAACCAGCCAAGAAGGGACCTGAGAAGCTCACAAAATCTTTGATGGAGAAACCTGCCAAGCCAGCACTGGAGAGACCCTCCAAAACTGCCATCAAGCCAGCAGCCGCTGACAGTTCCACCAAACAGGGGTCTGACAAGTCGAATAAATCCCCACCACCACCTCCTCCGAGGAAAACCTTCCCTGGCTCCAGCTCAGGCATGACCACAACCCGCTCTGGTGAGGTGGTTTACACGACCAGGAAGGAGAGCGTCACAGCTCAGGTCAGTTTGCTTGAAGTTACAGAGATTAGAGAAGATTGGTGTCACATGTCATGTTTGCTTACTAAGCATAGAGCAAAAAATTAGGCAGCAATTAGCTTAGCCTTGCAATAAATATTTATATTCCGCCGATTTGCTGGATTATAATTATTATGTTAGATGCCTGTTAATAGAGATTTACATGTTCTGATGTTCAAGAAATACTTTTTTTCTTCACCCAGCACTTTTCTGTATCATCCTTTTCATCCTTTGTCAACTGGGGTGTGACAAATTAGTTATTAGGCAGGATTCACATTGATGTAATGCTTTTAATCCTCAACAGCGGATGGGCCTGACACTTGGAATTGTTGTAGCAAACAGTCATGAGATCAGACATACAATTAGTCAGGCCTAACTGGGGGCCTCACTGCTGCTCAGGAAAGAGTTTAACTATTCTCAACTTTCCTCCACAAACTATGCTAGCAAAGCCAATCAAGTGACCCATAACTCCGTTTGGAAATGCAACATATTAAAAGTGAAAGATGTGTGAATCCAGCATCAGGCAGGCATTATCAGTGTTACATGACAATGTTGTTAAGGTAGTTGTTAGATTTGTAAATAACCAAAAAAAGGTTAGATTTGATTTGTTTATTACTTATAGGAGGGGGAAGAAGATGCTCCACCTCCCTCTCCGCAACCCAAACCCACCAAGGTTCCACCAGAGACCAAGCCAAAGCCTGCCACGCCTCCCCCTGTCACCGCCTCCGTCACCAGGGAGGAGGAGGATGAAGGGGATAAAATCATGGCAGAGCTCCAGGTTAGAGATACACGTAAACATGCACACACAAACACACACTCATACTCATCCTTTCAAATGTGTCTGCAAATCCAATCAGTGGCGGTGTGATTGATTGATTTCTGCATTGTGGGAGTTGGCTGCTTATTGCTTCCTCCTGTGGTGGTTGATTTCTTCAGAAGAGGCAAAGTGTGGGCACTGACAACAGGAGTTGCTTCTTTTCACCTAATTCCACTTGGTACAGCTGAGGCTGTGGTGAAGACTCAAAACTTCCTCAGTCTTCAAAATCCCTGTCCCCCATGTTCCTTTCATATGTCTCCACTCTTCAGGTTTTCCAGAAGTGCACAGTTAAGGATCTAGGGGTGAAAAATTTTGTTGAACCCACCACTCGAATTGAACCCCAAATCAAAGAACTAAGACCAGGGGCTTTGTTACCCCTCAAAGAGAAAAAGGTAACACATACCCCGCCGTGCAGCTGCCCAGCTAACTGCCTGCCTCTGCAAACTGTTTGACCTGACCAATGGCTGTGTCCTAACACTTCTACAAACCCTGTGCACTTGCTTTGGCTCGAGAGAAACCTTATAGCAGCTGCTTCCACAAAGCTCCTTTCCTTGCTGCCTTGTTTTCCTTCCCTCCTCTGATTCTGCTGGATATCACAGCTTGGGTTTTTGTTTTCAGGATTAAGTCTGCATAAAATCAAGCTTCTGAAAAGCTGCTGTGTCTTTTGTATGATGTGTTTTACAGCTGATTTAACTATCACTTGTCTTTTCTTCTAAATCAATAAAGACCTGTAACTTACACTGTATCTTACAGGCAATTAAATTGTCTTGTGTCTTTCTTTAATGGCATTTCTTTATACAGAATCAACAATATGTACAAAACCAACATATTTCTCAAACGATTGATGACTCAAAGAAGCACTGTAGTTCAAATTGAATTTTTGTAGACACAACCTGTTTTTGCAGACTTGGTTCACCAGAGGTCAGTCTGGCTACTTTGCATGCTCCTCTCCCTCACTTATTTTCTGAAGAATTCTCCGTTTCTCTTTGTCTTTGCACAACTTCCCCTCAATTTGCTTTTCCAAGCTTCCCACCTTTATAACTACCACAACCGTTTCCTGACAAAAGAATGTACACATCTGCATAGAGGCTGAGGATGTTTAAGCGCGACAGATTTTAGTCGCTGAAAGACGTTCTTTTAAACAGTTCTTTGAGGGTATTGTAAATTATGGATGTTTAATGAGGCTTGTATTTACTATTAATAATGCAATATTAAACATGACTCATTATGTAGTGACACTGAAATGAAGGGTTAAGTTATAGTGTCAACAGAGTAAACTGTTTGAGTAAAAATAACATATAAGCTGTAAACGGCAATGGAAAGGCTCTTTGGGAAGTGTTACGTGGATAACAGGAAGACTTCAGACAATTTTATGTACAGGGATTTAATATCTGAGTTGTCTGAAAAAAGTAAATTGATGCAATTCAAAACTAAATATTTTGCTAGTACATTTAAAAAAAAAACTAACTGACCTAGAAATTTTGACTTTTCTGTGAAATCAAAGTTAATCTGCTGCAACTCGGTACACCAGTTGCACAGTAATATTATTCCCTCACACACTGTCCTAGCAGAGCTCAGAGCCCAGTCGAGAGGATAAAGATCCAGACACAGATGAAAATGGGAACTCTACCGTGCGACAGAGCCCAGGGGTATGCATGACTTTCATTTACTTCATTTCAACCTGTCATTATTCATTGTACATCCTCGAGTTTGAAGTTTTAAAGTAATGACAGTTTTTAAATGTTATCCTCCCAGGTTATATATTACGTGACGGGCCAGATTCCCAAAGATCAGTCACCCCCATCAGGACTGGAAGATACCCCAGAACCCACACAGCCTCCAACACAGGTGTCAAATGTCAATGCTAATGACAATTCTCCAAGCCAGCAACAGCAGCCGCCGCCTCTGTCTCCACCACCCAAATCGCCTGTTACGCCTCCGCCTATATCCCCTAAACCTGTTGGACTTAACGGGTTCAAACTGCCGAAGAAGCAAGTGAAGCGCACCGAATCCTCAAAGGCCAGCGAGGAAAGGCAGAAGGGAAAAAACCCCAACAAAACAAACTCTGAAAAGAAAAGCAAAATTATTCAGGAGCACATTTCTTTAAGTAAGACTATAAAGCCTGAGAATGTGGCATCCACACCAACCAGTGCTGTAGAAGAGGCACCAAACCATATGATTCCTCCACCTAAAAAGACTTCTGTTGAGGACAATGGTCCACCTAAAGTTCACTTTGATGATGGTGATGAGGAGGCTAGCCTTAGTGCAGACTTACCTGGAGAAGAGGCGCCTCCACCTCCAGACAACATTGCATTCATGATCACGAACACCAAGGTTCAGGCGCTGTCTTGTGGCGAGTACCAAGAACTGGTCAGCGCCAAGAAAGGGAGCGTCCAGACGGTTACCGTAGGCAGCGCAGCAAACAGAGCAAATTCAGCCAACCCTTCAGTGCCACAGGATAACGGTTTTAACAAGAAGCCAGTCATCATCATCTTTGACGAGCCAATGGATATCCGCTCCGCTTACAAGCGCCTGTCCACCATCTTTGAATGCGAGGAGGAACTGGAGAGGATGCTCGCTGAAGAGCGCATTGAGGAGGAGAGTGAGGAATCAGACACAGAGAGGAGTGGTGGCCTGCAGGTTAAAGCTGGAGATGCCGAGGTGGTTGATGGCAAAAAAGATGCCTCCTCAAAGGACAATGGAGACCACACCAGCTCAGCATCATCGTCTTCATCTTCAATATCTGAGCTAACAGACAGTGGAGTAAACTTAGAGTCAAATGGAGAGGCCAAACAAGATGGCAAGAAGAAGTTTAAGTTTAAATTCCCGAAGAAACAGCTGGCAGCACTGACGCAGGCGATTCGCACTGGTACCAAATCGGGAAAGAAGACTCTACAGGTGGTTGTTTATGAAGATGAGGAAGAGTCTGATGGTACTGTCAGGCAGCACAAAGAGGCGAAGAGATTTGAGATCACACGTTCAAAATCCTTCAACGAAGTGCCGAAGGGATCGGGACCTGCCATGTTGAAAAAGCAGAACTCTGACGCCCTCTGCAGAACAGATGAGATTCGGAAGAACACCTACAAGACTCTAGACAGCTTGGAGCAGACCATCAAGCAGCTGGAGACTACTATTAGTGAGATGGGACCTCGCTCCCCCGAGGAGCCGTCCAGCACTGAAGACGCTAAGTCGAGGAACGGGAAAACTTTGGAAGGAGTTGGGCTGAAGAGGTCTTCCTCTCTCCCTACCTCCAGAGGGCCTGGCCCTAAGTTACCCAGCAAAAATTCACTGAAGAAAGCTAAACCTCAGCTCCTTCCTCGTCCTGTAGTCATCCCTTCCACCACCACCACCAACACCGCCACTGTTCCCAGTGTTCCCAGCACCGTACAACAGGTCTCTCTCTAGCTCTTGTTGCTCCAGGAGACTTTGGGTCCTTTTTCTTTCACTTTCCAACCTACCTTCACTCCAAAGCTAACCACTGAAATTACAAAATCATTAATCCACTCAGCAGGTGCTCAGAAATGTTGGAAATGACCCCAAGTGGCTTTTCTGCCTCTACGAAATCATGGTGACATGATTGGGGGGTGGCATTTTTTTGGGTTCCTGGCTACCATCTTTCCTCTGCAGTTCATTGCTAAAACTCTGAGGGTTTTCAGCAAGTGGCGCTCTGATCATCAAAGACATTGTCATGATGCTCTGGTTACTTCCCTATTCTTGTCTGCATGTACTATGTATACTGACTTTAAGGTTTATTGGTGCATGACCTTCTGGTGATTGTTGAGGTGTTTAATGAAACGTTTTGTTGTTTTTTTTGTTTGTTTGTTTCCTTGTTTTACCTGTTCGCACTTTGACTCTTCATACTTCCTATTTGGTGTGTTTTTTTCTATCTTTTATTTTATTTCCTGTTTTGTTTTTTATTTGGATCCCCTTGCAGAACACCAGTGTCGCTTCCCCTACTAGTCGGATGCCCGTCCCTTTGTCTGCGAAGTCCAGGCAGTCGCCGGGTACAACTGACAAAGCAGGAAAGCAACAAAAACTGCAGGACGCTCAGAGGCAGTTCCGACAGGTAGTTTTACTGTAGGGTCTTACCAGTGACTAGAAGAAAAAATTGCTTAGGAAATCGAAGGCATGAAGCATATGGGGGGGGGGGGGACTACCAAAGCTGTGAGATTTCAAGTGTTCTGAAAAAACAAAGCCATCATGATGGCAACTGTGGATCTGTTAATGTTTCTCTCGAGTCTGCAATGACACAAAGGCATGTTTGACTCTTGACTGTTACCCCATAACATCACTGTACTGTATGCTTCTGCATGTCCACACTGCTCATGGTTTTCACTGTGTTGGTAGCTAAAAAAAAAAAAAAAAAATGGAGAAGGGCAAAGAAAGTGGAATCCTATCCTCTCATCGTCCGAGTTGTCATCACATCTCCAGTTCCCATCACAGTTGAGTTCCTAAACAGTGTTGCCAAGTCCTAAAATGCTTCTGGCAATGTTCAAAAACAGACATAACTGACTTTTCGGCTATGCTCCTCCCTTCTCACAACGCACCTCTGCTCAAATCCAACATTCCTGCACAGCTTCCTTAACCCCAACGGTGATATATTTCTTTACCATCAGGACCTCGGCATAACCTGCTCATCTTGCACCATCAGTTCAGTGGAATACAGGTCCACATTCCCCCTGTCTGCTGTCACTCTTCAACCCCCCTAACCCTGTCCTCTTTCTCTCCGGCTCTTGTATGCATCTTTGCCTTCTGAATTGTCTCCAACAGCCCCTCATGATGCTTCACAGTCCCTCTAACTCACAGACATTTTGTCGAGATCTTGTCTGCCATTGCACTGTCTAACATTTGCAGTTCTTTCAGTTCCATATGTCTCACTTTCGTAGTAAAAATAAGAAAGCAAAGCTTCTGTACATGTTGTTTTTTATGTCTTTTAGTTGTGTCTTAATCATGTTAATGTTTGTGCATTCATAGTGTTTGTCTATGTGAATAACTTGTAGTTTTAGTTAACATCGTCTTGCCTTTTTCTTGTATAATTTTACAAATTTTCCTTTTTTGACAACCAGTATCTGTTTTGGCATCTGTTTGCAGGCTAACGGAAGTGCTAAAAGAGTGGGAGGGGATCATAAAACTACTTCCCCTACTATACCCATCTCTAAAATCCCTGCTTTTTATCCTAGCTCTACTAAAGGCAGCTCCCAGCCTGCACAAAACTCAGATGCTACTAATCCCATTAACCCGTCTTCCTCCTCTTCCTCCTCTGTTGCAAAGTCCTCCATCCTGTCCTTACACACTCCTCGTTCCGGTTCCCTGCCCTCCTCCCATATCCCCTCACTGCCTAACGGTTCCCTCAAACTCCCTTCATCCTTACAGCACACAGGTAAAGCTCTCTCGTTCTCCTCGCAGACTCAGAACGGTCGAGTGCACTCCTCCTCCTCCTCTTCATTCTCCTCCTCCTCCTCCTCCTCCTCCTCCCCCTCCCCTCTGTCGCCCACACCTTTGGGCCCAGGTGGAAAGAGCATCCGCACCATACACACCCCCAGCTTCACCAGCTACAGATCCCACAACGGCAGCAGCGGCAAATCCTGCATCCCAACAGCCACATCAGCTAAGGACAGCACTTAGCCCCATTATCACCCCTCTGGCTTTACAGCACCGCAGGTAGACCCGATCAAGTTTCATCTTACATAGTTTCTCTGTTTGTTTTTGCCTTCCTCTCTGTTTTTGAAACATTTTTTAGAAGAGTATTAAACGATGCACTCCGTCGAATTCCCCTTTTATTTTACACTGGCGTTCGCACTCTGCTACTTTTTTCTCATTTTTCAGCTCATTTTCAGATTTTTGTTTGGAGTTTGATTCTCTCTTGAAGGTGTACCACATGTTCTGACAAAGTATTTTGTAATGTAACTAAAAACTGTTGTTTTACCACTTTGTAATTGAAGTGGAAAGACTATCAATGTGTTGAAAGTATATTTTCTTGCTGTAGTTATGAATAGGGAAAATGGAGTTGATGTAAATCACAAAATACCATGTAAAAATTTTTTTTTATTTTTGAAAGAAGAGATTGAATAACCTTAGTATATTTAATCGTCTATATTTCTTATGTTGCCAGACATTCAACGCAGCCCTTGTAAATGCCTTTAACAAATGTATACGAGTTGTATACACACATTTTAAAGTTAAACCTGTCAGTAACTTTACTTTTCTAAGAGTATTTCCTTATTTTTCACTCTGATGGACTGCCAGTTCATTTTACAGACATACAACAGTTATCATGAATACAAGTAATATACAAGTTTTCATTTTCTTGTGCCTATTTGCCAAAGCTGTAATAAGGACTCACTTCAGGCCTAACTCAGTCATGAGCTTTAGGGAACTTCTCTTGCACTCTTTTGGTTTGACAGCTGAAGTGTTAACCTCTGTACTGCTGGTTTTGGTTTGTTAAGTTAACATGTATTGTTGCTATTCATGTAATCTATACTAAAATCAAAGTGATCAATCTGTTCAGCTATGTGTACATACAGTAAATGCTTCTACTAAGAAAATGAGTAGTTTTGTTAACATACCAAAGTCTGTTTGTATGCATGCCTTTTAAATACTTAGGAGAGTGGTGTAAAAGTTGAATTATGTTTGCACAGATAGATTTTGTAAATATTGGGTTTCCTCTTTTTTTTTCCTTTTTTTTTGTAAAGCTTTAAATCATGATATAAATGAGTAATGTGGAAAAAAAAAGAGTGTGTTGGAGTAGGAAAAATAAAGACTTGCATGCTTGTACAAAATGGTGCTGTTTTTTCTTTTAATGTCTTCTGGTTTCCTGTCATGTGTGTGCGTGTGTGTGTGTGTATACAGATACAAAAGTTGATATGACCACACAGTTCTCACTTCTGCTTTACTTCACCTATGTCTTCCGTTCAAACTAGTGTCTTCCACTGATGGTAGATACATCCTAAAATTCTCCTCTGCTACATTTACAGGTAAGAGTACAATTAATGTCACTTAAAATATATTTTATACGTTTATATATATATATATATATATATATATATATATATATATATATATATATACATATATGTACTTCGATGTTTTTTTCTTTGCTGAATTCCTTTCAGAGACATTATTTGATATTAAAACACCACATTAATGGTGCTGTTTATTGAAATTTACATGTCTAACTTCAGTTATCTCGTACGCATGATCGTTTCTGTAAGTTAACTTTCACTTAAAAGCTTCTTTTTGAAAATTACTTGAAATAGAATTTTAAAGCCAGTGGGCTAAACTGGGGCTTAGTAATATTATTAGAACATATGATTATACTGGACAATAGATTTAATCGTTTATCACACTCATATTCATTTACAATAATAAAAGAACATTTTATCAAGCGATTTGTTTATTTAAAAAGAATGTATGTTACATCATTCTTTGCATTTGATACATTCTTGATGTATTCTGAAAGTGATCATCACTTTCATAAAGCAAGTGTTCCTCTCTCCAACAACTTTCGTTTACATTAAATGTTCCATGTGTTATTTGTGGTTCAGATTTTTTGCCTCATTGTCTTCATTTTCACTTGGTTTTTAACATGTGATTAAATATTGTGTGACTGCAGATTGCTACAAGATTTTCATTTTCCTGCTTGATAAAATTTTATCAAGCACTTTTATGTCGTTCTGCTTAGACGTGTCTACTAAATGACTTCTTTATGCTGTACCAGGGTGATCTTCAACATCATTACAGCAGCTATGAACAGATCTGAGGAGGAGACCAATGTCTTCAACAGTACATCTTTGGCATTGTGGAATATTTCCCTTTCCTCATTCTACAGCCTGGTTTTCATCGTCGCCGTGCCTGGGAATGCCCTGGCGTTGTGGGCGTTCTGTCACCAGAACACCATGTCACCCTCTAAGGTCTTCCTGAGGAATCTATCCATTGCTGACATCCTTTATATTCTTATTTTACCCATGCGTATAGTATACCACCTCTCTGACAGCCACTGGCCCTTTGGACACATTCTCTGTCAACTATCAGGCTTCCTCTTCTACTTAAACATGTACTGCAGCCTCTATCTGATGAGTTTCATCAGTCTGGACAGATTGCTGGCTGTGGTTTTACCTTTAAGATCCCAGGCAGTTCGGAAGCCTTTGTACGCAAATGTAGCTGTTGGCATACTTTGGGTGACAGTTATTGTGAGCATGAGTCCAACACTTTTCTCAAAAAATGATAACACCAACTCATCCAGCACCTGCAACAAGCTGTACCTAGAAAAGACATCTTCTACAGCTTTGATTTCCACTCTTGTGGCTTTTTTGATCCCCCTTACCACCATAGTTGTCTCCTACATACTGATTCTGTTCAAAGTAAGGAAACTCAAGCAACAGGAAGAGCGTCCAATGAGAGATAAAGCTGTAAAAATGATCATACTTATTGTAATGAACTTCCTCTTAGCATTTGTCCCCTACCATGTGAGCAGGGTAATTTACATTCAAAGTTACAGTCACGGTAATATTACTGCAGCCAGCTGGGAGTTACTGAGAGGAGCCAATCAGATCACATCTGCACTGACCTGCATTAGTGGAGTGTTGGATCCTGTCATGTATTTCTTTTTGAACCGTGCATACAGGAAAACATTCCTTCAGTTGTTCTGTAGAAACGGGGGAGTGGATAGCATAGTGGTTAATGTTGCGGGCTTTGCCACGGCAGACCCGGGTTCGAGTCCCCAACAAGGTACTCACATGAACCACTGTGGACCCTTGAGCAAGGACCTTAACCCCCCTCCCACCAACTGCTCCCCAGGCACCCCAAATAGCAGCTTACTGCTCTCAGGTTCAACCTGAGATGGGTGAAATTGCAGAGAATGAATTTCCTAATTGGGATGAATTAAGTATATCAAAAAAAAAAAAAAAAAAATAGGAAAGGTTATCTGTAAGCAAGGATTTAAATATTCTGAAAATAACTTTTTGCTCTTTTTGCATATTATAGAGAATGGAAGCATTCAACTGTGATTTCATGACAGAGATCTGTATCATGTAAAACGTCATTGTCACGACATGAAAAACCCCCCCAAAAAGATCAAATATGTTTTATAAACATCTGAAACTTTGCTGTGGCACTGCAGAGGTTACTTGACGTGTGGCCTGAGATGTGTGATGTGTAAAATTTGGATACTGTAGGTTTCCTAAAGAACTGAAACTTCTACTGTCCTGCAAACCACTTTACATACACTCCTCTGATGTTATTGAAAAAAATGATTGAAAGTTATTTTCACCTACAAATGCATTGGAGGAAATTGGACGAAATATGTTAAGTGGATAGGGGATTTTTTTTTTTTTTAACTTAAAAAATTGCAAAGTTCAACAGAAATATTAAGACTATTGTTCTTTTCTTTCATCACAAGTTCTCTGAAATGTCACGTTTATATATTTGAATTATGGCATGGACACTCCTGGTCACCTATATTAAAGGATCTTATAATCTTCATTCAGAAGTTTAAATGATAATTTCATTAGGTTCTACTTATCTAATGTGCAAAGACATTTTCTCAGTGCCTTTTTGGCACTGGCTCATTCTGTATTGGAGATATGCCAGATATTGTACAAATGCATAACACAGTGATGTGGACAAGCAAAAGAAGAAAAGTTTGAACTATAAACAAAATATTTCAAGCCGTTAAGGAGCCATGTCTTCTGTGGGAGAGAATAACTCCCCAACTTTGTGTCATATGAACTTTTTAAGAATTAAAAACACCTGTTTTGTGGAGCCTCAGCTTTATTTCTTGACCACATTTCAAATTGACATGCAGCTGAGGGTGCTTTAAAGAATAAATAAGAGAATATAAACAACATAAATTGTACAGATACATAAAAACAGTAAGAGGTTAAGATAAGATATGAAAGATGAGTTAAATTAACCTTTTTTTTAAATGAAGATGTGTTTAAAGGGGAAGTTCAGGTTTTTTGACATAGGGCCTCATTTACAAGTGAGCCAGAATGCTACTTATCACTGAAGACGGTTTCAACATATTTCATTCCGTTGTTCTAGTTCCAGTGGGTCGCCAATGCTAATGCTAGTGTAAGTCAATAGGAATCTGCTAGCCTATCATTAATAACAATCTTATCCGCTCCACAGAACATTCGAGGCAAATCATTTATAACTTCAGACTATCTGTGTATATGCCGTGTTAACAGAATAATGTTACAAATAAAACTAACCTGCATTTCGTTACAATTTGATTGTTGCTGCTGAGAAACTTTACAAAGTTTTACCTCCTGTATTTGGCAGCAGTGATGTCATCTGCTGCTACGTGCATGAAGGAATTTGATTACACAAATATAAAGTCTAAAATACAGCCATGTCTGAAAGGCATGAGGATATGTCGGATTTTGAAGATGATTTCTAACTTTTTTCATCAAACTAACTGTCACCATGTCTCTATGAACCAAAATTCACTGGCAAAGGTAGTAAGCTGGTAAGAAACTAGTTCCTCAATGTGTAATGCAAAATTTGTCATACAAGGCTAGTTTTACTTTTTTAACACGTGAGTTTACTAGTTTAACATGGCATTTACACAGATAGGCTTGCTGATTTGCCTTGGATGTTCTGTAGAGTGGATAAGATTGGTTTTAATGACAGGCTAGCAGATTCCTATTGACTTCCACTAGCATTAGCATCAGCAACCTCCTGGGACTAGAATAACGGGATGAAATATGTTGAAACTGTCTTCAGTGATAAGTAATATTCTGGCTCACTTGTAAATGAGGCCCTATGTCAAAAATTCTGAACTTCCCCTTTAAGATAAGAACTAGAAGCAGGGATGGAATGTTTGAACCAAGCAGGGCTCCTGTTCCACAAGGGAAAAGCCTGAAAATTAAGGTTTCTACCTCCCATTCCAGTCCTATAAATTCTTGAGAGAGAAAAGAAAAATCTAAATATTTTTCATACTTTTTTTTAAACAAGGTGAAATTTGAACTTCTCTTTTGGACTTCTTACTTTAGATGTAACACGAATAGATCTGCTTTTACCACAGTACTTCCTCAGGAACTAATATGCCCCTTATCAGTATTTGTAGACCAGTCTAGCGATTCACTACAGAATATTGTCTCCAAAGAGTAGAACAAGTGGTGACACTCAATAGAACGCTCCATTGCAACATTTCCCCCATGCGCATCCGCCATTTTGGACTGAAGTGAGCAGTTTATCACATAGTACAGACCTGACAAAACACAACAACGTCATTTTAAAAAGCTTAAAACTTATTAATTATTGTTAAAACGCATTAACACATAGCAAGTCTATTGAGAGGAATGTAATTACATCAGTTCCCACCACCAGCGGTTCTACTGAATTAATTTTTTTATTCAGAAACAATTCCAAACTATCTTAATAGACTGTTTTCAATAATCTTCACTGATCCTCGTGATATAATACAGCTCAAGTAGCCGACATTATAATTATATTATAAAATGCATCATTTTATTTTGATCAAATTATCAAATTTTTATATTAATATGTATTCAACTATTTAAGAAATAATACAAGTTAAATTACAAAATATTGGCCTAACCAATCATTTTAATAAATATTGTAATGTCTTCTTGTATGCCATTTCCGGGTAGATGGTGAAAGTGTTCTATCAATAAGCTTTCCAAATCAAATGAGTAATTCAAGGCATGGTTTAACACTTGAAACAAAAAATATTTAATCCAATGCAACGCCATTGAAAATTCATAACGCCTGCTGGCGTCTACAAAGTGCACTAATCCACCACTTCAAATAAGTCATTTTCTCCACTTCCCATATTGCAATCAGGTAAGCCCCTTCAACAGCTCCACATCTGACATGAGGACCATATAACCAAAAGACCAGCAAGGGTCCTCGTTCAACTTAAAAATAAAATAATGATCAATCAAATTGCTCTTACAACTATTACAACTATTATTGAGAATAGAAAAAAAAATACATATATATATATATATATATATATATATATATATATATATATATATATATATATATATATATATATATATATATATATATATATATATAAACAACTATTATAGACTTTTCCAAAATGGCGGACACGTGTTTCCAAAAAAATCTCTGAGTGTGGCCTCTGTTGCCTCTTATTTAGACTCCAAGAAATAAAACCTGACTTACCATGTTAAATTATGTCTGTCATTGTTTGGGATTTTGGAAATATTGAAGAGTTAGTTGATTGTGTTCCCTTCAATAAACATGTTAAAATGTTGTCAGACATGAAGAGTTCAATAAACATAAGGCATTCTTGCAAATAATATGTGTATTCTTGTCTTTTTATAATGATTCTGTCATTATTATATATATATATATATATATATATATATATATATATATATATATATATATACAATGTGTGTGTGTGTGTATAAAGTTAATGCAGGTATAACTTGAATAAAAGTCGAATTTGGTCAACTTTGACTTAGTCGGGCATCCGTACCATTGAGTTGTTACCAAGGCAGCCAAGAAGAAGCTGTGAAGGGAACGGACCGTTATGCCTGTTTGTTAAAACTTTGCTTCAAGTTTTTGACCTGACTTTATTTGATATGATGTAAATGCAGAAATACGTACAGAAGTTACTGGGACATATTTGTAGTTTTTGCGCCGGTGAATCACCAAGATTTAGTGAACAGCTACGAAAAAGCGTAGCGTTAAGTTAGCTAACCAAGTGGAACATTCTTTGGTTATTTACCAGATAGTAAAACACAAGATAATATAGCAAAACGTCAGCGTTGAGTTTCTTCTGTTTTGTTTGAGGTGTTTCTTACAGTTATGTCAACTGTCGCTTTTGCGAAAAGCGATTTAACTCAGTGGCTGTCACTGCATAGTGTGGTTTTGCAATTCTTTACGAAGAAACAAAAGGGACAGAAAATTCAACCATAGCCATTTTTACTGGGGTTAGATGAAAGCTTGTTCGTTGTTTTCCTTCGGCATTCCTGTTTGTCTTGCTATGGATCCTAGAAAAGGGTGAATATTTAAAGAAATAGGTCACCATCATGGGCACAGCATCTTCTTTGGTCAGCCCAGGGGAGGTGATTGAGGATGGATACGGTGGTGACGGAGGTGAAGCCTGTGAGATACCAGTGGAGGTCAAACCCAAAGCCCGACTTTTGCGCAGCTCTTTCCGCCGAGGACCTCGGGTGATTGGGGCCAGTTTTAAATCCACAGGCTCTGTGGATCTTGAATATGCTGCAGAGTACGAAAGACTCCGTAAAGAATATGAAATCTTCCGTGTAAGCAAAAATAATGAGATCTCATCCATGCAGAAGAAGGAGGCCAAGTTGGATGAGGAGAACAAGAGGCTGAGAGCTGAGCTACAGGTGAAAATTAATGTGGTGGCTGCTTGTTTTAACAAAGCTGTAATAGACTTTTGATTTTTAACAGTTCTCCTGATTGTGATAAAAACAGGCTTTGCAGAAGACTTACCAGAAGATTCTACGAGAAAAAGAAAGTGCTCTTGAGGCAAAATACCAAGCTATGGAGAGGGCTGCCACCTTTGAGCATGATAGGGACAAAGTAAAACGACAGTTTAAGGTAAGCTACATAACATGCTTTATAGTTACATTACTGATATACTCATGATCACAGTTTCAACCTGCTTATTTAGATTTTCCGGGAGACAAAAGAGAAGGAGATTCAGGACCTTCTAAGAGCTAAGAGGGATTTGGAGGCCAAACTGCAACAGTTGCAGACTCAGGGTATTCAGGTGTATGATCCAAATGACTCTGACTCAGATGACAACCAAACCACTGTGACTGGTAAGATACTGATACTATTTTGTTAATTTCTTTGGGCTTTGTATGTCAATTTTTTTGTTGAGTGCCACTGGATTTTCTTTTTCTGCAGCTGCAGGAACACAGTGTGAGTACTGGAGTGGAGGAGTGCTGGGAAGTGAGCCCTCTATGGGTAGCATGATGCAGTTGCAACAGACTTTCAGAGGTCCAGAGTTAGCACACAGTTTGATCGATGTGGAGGGTCCTTTTGCAAATGTGAGCAGAGGTAAGTAAACTTTTTAAGGACAGCCTGTTGGGTGAAAGGAGGGTTGATGATGTGAGCTATAGGTGGGGCAAAAATCATCACGTAACATGTTTCCCACATGGCCACAATAACGACCACGACACACACAAAAAAAGCTCTGTGTTCATTGAAATGCTCTGCAATGCATACATACATTTTAAAGCTTTTTTTTTTTTTTCCTTAAATGTTATTTTTATGATTTTGTTCCCACACCTGTCTGTATTTGTCAGATGACTGGGATGCTGCAGTAGCCAGTCTTCTTCAGGTATCACCTCATGTACCCCAGGCATTATGGAGCAACACTGTACGCTGTTACCTAATCTCCACCCAGGACACCAAAGCAGAGTTGGATATCTTCATTAAGGTTTGTTAATTAGGCACCATAAATCATCAAAAAGCTTTAATTGACCGGTATTTATGGGATATTGTTGCACTATTTATTGTTTTTCCAACTTTAATGAGGAGTTTCTTGGCATGACTGGTATTAGGACAAAAAGGGGTCCTTTTTCTTTTTCCTCACTGTTTTTTTTTCTTTTTATTGAGTATCTCATAAGTAGCCATTGCCTGGTTAATATACATTTACCCTGAAACTTGTGCTTATTGTTTTATTGGCAGAAACATTCTTCAGTGCTAAGGCAAATGTGTGAGGGTCTTGGCCATTTCTACCTGAATGTCTGTTTCCCAGAGGAAAGCGCTGCTTCATACATCATTGAGCGCAAGCAAGAGATAGAAAGGAGTTCTGTGTGTGTGCTTCTTCTCAAATCCACCGTCACAAGGTACACTAAACTCTGAAACTACAGTATTTGGTTAAACAAAAATCACATTACCTCTATTTCTTATTGCACAAAAAATGTTCAAAAATCTCCTACTGATATGAATCCAAAATGCATCCCTGCAGTTCTGTTTTAGAGGATTGTGAGGAGGCTTTTGTGAAGAACCCAGACGGCCATCCACTGGTGCTTTACCTCAGAACCGAAGAGGATCACAGCCTGACTGCACCCATTAGGCAGCTTTTAGAAAGGGTCAATGCTGCAGACAAGGGTGCCAAAATCAAGGTAAGGAGACATTTTTCAAAGACCAGCTGAGCTGCAGCTTTGATATTCAGTATCTGTTATCATGCGGTGATTTAGATTCTGCCTCATTTTCCAGCAATAAATAAAGAAATCATTGTATTTAAGTGAATAAAAGCTTTTCATATCAATTTGTGTCTGATTTGAAGTTAGAGCTTGAATACCAAGAGGACAAGGATCGGAGTGTTTTTCTTGTTGCTACATATCACACTGGACTTATGTTTCTATTACTGGACATTATCCAGGTGGTGGATCATAGTGGTTCTGCAGAAGAGGGGGCCAACATGATCTGTGTTCAGTTAGAGAAAGTCATCAAGCAGGTAAACTTCAGCATTTAATTACACAAGTCTTTTCATCAACTAATAAATCTTAAAGGAAAGCGTGTACTAAAAGGATCGTGTTATATTCTCATCATCTAGGAGCTGCTGGGTTTTGAAGGAGCAGATGTTGACTCTAAGGACTCTGCTATAGACGACGGACACGAGGAAGACTCGGGGGATGTGCTGTGGGACCTGCATGATGAGCAGGAACAGATTGAGTCTTATCAACATGCTTGTAGCAGCACCACCTCCCACTTAGGTTTCCAGAAGGTATGACAGATCTTCTTCTTCATTTGATTTTTAAAACTGAGCTTCAAATCCAAAATTTTTTTCTTCGATTATTTTCTGAGTCTGTGATGTTCTTCTCAGTATATAGATCGACTGAATGACATGATAGCTGCCCCACCACCCACACCGCCTCTGCTGGTATCTGGTGGTCCGGGCTCAGGAAAATCTCTCTTGCTCTCCAAATGGTAAGAACTTGTTTCTTCAGTTGGATGTAGCATGGCTCAGCACTGGTGGAATCTTCTTAATGGAAACTATTCGATGGGCATTTCAAGTAAAACAGCTCAATTTTTTGTTAATCATTTTTCATAGTTTGTTTAATTTTTATTTATTTATTTTTACTTGATTTTTCTCTCAGATTTTCATAATTCCACATCTACTTTGCAATGCTCCTGCATGGAAAAAGAAAAAGATCATTTGCATGGTTTATCTGCTTTGCTAATTGCCTTTTCATTCTCTTAAGGATCGAGCTGCAACAGAAGCAATCTCCCAATACATTGTTCCTTTACCACTTTGTTGGTCGCCCACTTTCCGCAAGCTCAGAGCCAGTTCTTATTATCAAACGTCTCACCGTCAAAGTAAGGAATCCATGTCATTGACTCACCTCTGGTGTAAAAAAAACAAACAACAAAACCCCCACTCCGACTTAGCTAATGTGAGAGCATGTTTGTCTGTTGTCACTTAGCTGCTGCAGCACTTCTGGTCCATCTCTGGCTTGTCCATGGAGCCTAGTAAGATCTTGGAGGAGTTTCCTCGCTGGCTTGAAAGATTATCAGCGCGTCATCAAGGAAACATCATCATTATTATTGACTCAATTGATCAAATACAGGTGCATCCCTCCACTAATTTTAACAAAACTGTATTCAACTTGCTTGGATTCATTTTACCCTCTGCATATTTTTCTTTTTTTTTTTCTAAAGATGAATGATCTTTTTTATCATCCTTTTTGTCTCCTTCTGTTTCAGCAAGCAGAGAGACACATGAAGTGGCTGATTGACCCTCTCCCTGTTAATGTAAGAGTGGTGGTGTCGGTCAATGTAGAGACATGTCCTCAAGCTTGGAGGTAGGTCTCATGTTACCTGAACTGAATCACATGACTTGTATTATTGTGTGTAATTTAATGACTGTACATGTTAAGGTTGTGGCCCACACTTCACTTGGACCCACTTAGTCCCAGAGAAGTCAGGAGCGTGGTCAATGCAGAGTGCCAGGGAATGGACCTCAAACTTACCAAAGACCAGGTTTGTTATCTCCTCCCTTCAATCCCACTGTGAAAGAAAAAAGTGTGTAAGACATGAGAAGTCTGTACTTTGGGAGAGATCTACACTTGAAATTTTGTTATTTTGTTTAGGAGAAGAAACTGGAGCGGCACTGTCGCTCTGCGTCGACCTGCAACGCATTATACGTCACTCTACTGGCAAGGATGATAACCAGGTCTCTGGTTTCACACTTCTTTAACTGTTAACCATTGAAAACATATTTTTGCCTTGAAAGTGGCGAGTTTTTGATAGAATTTGCTTCTATTTGCGTCAGAGGCTGAAATTTGAACATTTTAGTGATTGATGGCAGTTCTCTCAAGTCTCTCCAAAAACCCTCAGGCTTAAAGAGAAGTTTCTCAACAATACTTTTTAATGTCTTTTGGAAAAGGATGTCTGGTATCTTTGTGAGTTCATAGATTTCAGAGCTGGAAAGTATTTTGTTCAAACCTATTTGAGCGTTTGAATTTGCTTGTGCATTTGTTGATGTGCTTTAAAACTGCACTGTAGTGTGACTTTCCACAACTATTTATTGCAGATGAATGTATGGAGTTTTATATTTTTGTTTGACTTGAGGTAAAAATTAAGGAAAGTACACAAACGGTGAAGAAATTACAGTAGTTGAAATTGTGGTTTACTTAAGTTTTTCTTGAGTTATCCTTTAATATTAGATCTCTGGTTCAAATTCTGTGTTGTATTTAACTATTTATTCCCTCTTCTTAGTGGTAGATCTTGCTGGTCACTGGAGAAGAGCCTGGAACAGTGTCTGCAATGTCAGGACACCATGTCACTCTATCGCTTGACTCTGAAGATAATGCTTAACTCCCTTAGCACAGACAGAGAGCGACACGTAATGAGAGAGGTGACTTAATCACAAAGTCATCATTACTGGTCATAGTTAGAATTATGTCTCATCTCAGGGACTTTTTCCCTGATATGAATCCTGGTACTGCACCCTAAAAAGCTTTTTTCTACTCAGATGCTGTGCCTGGTGTTTGCCAGCCATAATGGAGTGAGTGAATCAGAGGTATTAGATCTTTTCCCGGAGCTGGAGCTGCCCGTGCTGTCCTCGTTGCTGTATCACCTGAACAAACTCTGCATTGTAACCCTTCGTTGTGGCCTCATCAGGTTTCAGCACCTGCAGGTAACTTCTGCTCCTTGACTCGAGGTATTACAGAGGACTAACTAAATTAGGGATTTTATTACTAAGCAGTTCTGACATTTTTTTTTCATGTGGTGTGTCTTGTCAGGCTTGGGAGGCTGTAAGACTGGAGTTCCTGGGTGGAGGAAACAGCTCTGCTGCCTACAGGGAGAAACTAATCCATTTCTTCAACAAGCAGCTCAGGTACTCAAAGTATCTGTCTTCTTCTCAAACAAGTATAACACAAGGCTCATCTGTGGGTCCGTATCTTGTCATTATGTGTGTGTTTGTAGCCAGGACCGTGTGACATGGCGTGTAGCTGATGAGCTTCCCTGGCTGCTCCAACAGCAGGAGGACAGAACTAAACTACAGCTCAGCCTTTTGAATCTGTTTGTCTCCCAAAACCTTTACAAGAGGTACATGTTTGCTTTGACTGAGGCAGTATTCTGCACTGTAACATGTTTATTTAGATACAAAATTTAGCTTTTTTTTTTTTTCCAGGGGTCATTTCTCTGAGCTGCTGGCCTATTGGCAGTATGTAGGCAAAGACAAAAGCTCCATGGCAGCTGAATACTTTGACTCTCTGAAACACTACGAGAAGAGCTGCGAGAGTGAAGACAGCATGACTAAGCTTGCAAACCTGTATGAAACTTTGGGACGTTTCCTCAAAGACCTGGGCCTCCCTAGTCAGGTAGAGCCCATGCTTTATCTTGCTCAGAAGTTTCATCATCAAAAGTTGCTTGCATGTTTAATTCTATGCATTTTTTTTAGGCTGTAGCTCCGTTACAAAGATCTCTTGAGATTAGAGAAACAGCCCTGGATCCCGACCATCCCAGCGTAGCTCGATCTCTGCACCAGCTGGCAGGAGTTTATGTCCAGTGGAAGAAATACGGCAATGCTGAACAGCTGTACAAGCAAGCTCTTGAGATAAGTGAGAATGCCTATGGAGCGGAGCACGCCAGCGTGGCACGAGAGCTGGAGTCGCTCACCATGCTCTATCAAAAGCAAAACAAGTAAATGGGACTTTTGTTTCATGCCTTTCATGATATCAGTTAAAGTTATTGAGACAACTATAGTATAGAAAGTACTCTACTTGGGGTTATCCTAATAAGAATATCTTACCTTTAATGAAAAGTCATTGGAGTAGGATTCAGTTTAACTGGTTTAATACTTTAATATCAGGTATGAACAAGAGAGAAACTCAGGAAGAGGTCAGTGAAAATCCGTCAGAAGACTGCCCGCCAGAAAGGTCATATGGTGAGCATTTTTCTCACAGAACTGCAAGCTGTGTCATACTCTGTTAATCAGACACACTGTCCATGCCTTTTGTCTACTCCTGCTTTCAGTATGGATTCACTTTGCTCCGGCGACGGGCCCTCCAGCTAGAAGAGCTGACTCTAGAAAAAGACTCTGCAGACTGTGCCAAGACTCTCAATGAACTTGGTGTCCTCTACTACCTCCAAAACAACTTGGAGTAAGTCTCACAACAATTTCCCTGCAACATTTGGTGTATGATGAAATTACAACATTGTACTTGGACCACGTTAGCTCATCGACTTACTTTGTACTCTCTTAATTCTACTTTCAAGTATAAAACTGTATTCTTTTTGCTTTCACCAGTGCAGCAAAAATGTTCTTGACCCGTTCTCTCGAAATGCGTCAGCGAGTCCTTGGTCCAGATCACCCAGACTGTGCTCAGTCCCTCAATAATCTGGCTGCCCTGCACACTGAGAGACGGGAGTATGAGACAGCAGAAGACATGTACGAGAGGGCGCTGGACATCCGCAAGAAAGCCTTGTCACCAGACCACCCCTCTCTGGCATACACACTCAAACACCTGGCTATGCTCTATAAACGCAGAGTAAGAAATGAGGGCCTGTTGACTCTGAAAAGGTTAAATTCTCTCTGCTGATAACTGCATCTGGTGATGGTTTTAGCAATTCATCTCACTTGGTTTGTGCTGCACAGGGAAAGCTGGAGAAGGCGGTTCCACTTTATGAGTTATCTCTGGAGATCAGGAAAAAGTTTTGGACCCAAACACCCCAGTGTGGCAACAGCACTTGTCAACCTAGCAGTAATCTACTGCCAGCTGGTGAGACGCCCTTCATCATGATTCTCCACATATATTTCTGTCATATATGAACGCTATGAAATAAGCCACTTTTAAATTTGTGGCTAAAAGGTTGGAAACAATTGATTTAACTCCTTAGCAATTTATTTTGTGGTGCAGTTGATAAAACGATTTTAATCTTTTTTGGACAGAAGAAGCACAGTGATGCCTTGCCCCTTTATGAACGGGCCCTTAAAGTGTATGAGGATAGTTTGGGGCGCTCACATCCACGAGTTGGAGAGACCCTCAAGAACCTGGCTGTTCTAAGGTAAAATTCTTAGAATCCACTTACCATTTGACAGAAATGTGGCAGGGAATGTTGGGTTGTGTTTCATGTTTGTTTGCTTTTTCCCCTGATGTAGTTACGAGGAGGGTGACTTTGAGCGAGCAGCAGAGCTTTACAAGCGTGCAATGGAGATTAAAGAGGCAGATCCATCATTAGTGTGTGGCAATGCCCCGTCTCGCCATTCCTCTAGTGGCGACACATTCAGTCTGAGGGGGCCTGCTCCCCTACCACTACCCCCGAGGTGACTCTGTTAGCCATTATTGCCCCTAATCACTAAAGGCTGTCTTTACAGCTCCACCTACCACAGAATAACATACAAAGAAATTCTAAAATCTTATCAATAAGGGGATCATCCTGGGCATCACACAGTGATTATTGTTCTAGGAATTTCTGTGAGGCAAAAACACTTGGGAGCAGATAGGAAATGTTTGGAAGGATGATCAAGTAATCAGCCTTTTTAAGGATGCTTGGCTGAGGAGAATCCAGAAAGACCACATTGAGTTTCTGATATCCATTCATCCATCTTCTGTACCAGCTTATTACAGTTCAGGGTTGCGGTGAAGCTGGAATCTATCCCAGATGCCAAGTTTCTGATAGCCATACACAAGGAGGTGTTGATTTGCCAGACACCTGTGCATTTCCCAGGATTTTTTGTTTTGCAATAGTTTTTGTAAGATTGAATCTTTTCAGTCCTGGAACTGAGATTCCAGCTCACACAAGTGACTTTTTACACTTTCAGCACAGATTTATTACCTAATTTTAAAATCACCCCAATCACAAGCCAGTGGACATGATCTGTGCTTTCATTGTATACAATATTGATATTGAAGAATGAATACTAAACACACATTGTTTAGAATTAGAGTGAATATCGCTATACTAAGTTCAAAAGAAGCTCAAGCTACTCCTACAAAAAAGGAACAGTGTTTTTGATTATTATAAGTGGGATAATCAGTCCTTAAGCACTTTTTCAGTCTACACTGTAGACAATGGATTACATTTGGGAGCTGTTTACTGTCTTTATTTTTATGTTTACGTACATACAATGTTTACCTAACAGTATTGTGAATTCTTAAAGCAGAACATACGGACCCAAAAATTCAGTCCGAAAACAAACTTCAAGCATGTCTGAGGAAATGTGTTCACTGATTTCATGCTGTTCATACCAAACCTTAATGCACATGTATTTATTCATTTTAAAGAGATTCTCAGACTTCTAAGTTATATAAAATACATTTAACTGTAAATACAGTCAACTGTCTGAGCAAAAGTACATGAAGCCAAAGGGAACAAGAATTTTTTTTAAAAAGCATACCAATCGTCTTATTGCCAAATATAAAACAATGTTTAATTTTTATATGTTTTCATATATGCATGCAATGCCATGTAATTAGAATTGTTTAAAGTTGTACAGGACAGTTGCATAAATCATGTTAATACAACTGTATTTCATCTAATAAATAAATACTTTAATGATACATTGTTCTGTGTTGCAGCAGATATTTTCTGAGAAGAATAATGGCACGTAGTTAACTGGTTTGAGCATTCACTTACAACTAACCAAAACCCCAGACAACACACACTGATTAATGCACTAACTGATATTTATTTAGGTTTGTTGTCATTCCATGAGAAATTGGTAATATTTCAAGTGCTATTTCTTGTGTATGTAAGATGCCTTTAGAAACAGGTCCTCATGCATTCCCAATATTTAGCTGTTAAGAGTCATTCCATAATTTTACCATTACATACAAGATTAGGTGTCTTACAGAAATGCATCTTCAGATTGTTGTCTACAACTTTCTCATCTGAGCCATTAAGTCTTCAAGGCTCTGTTCCGTCTCCTCTACTGTGTCCCCGGTTACTTTTTCCTGGTATAAAGAAGAAAACAGTACTGCCATAATTCAGTTTTAAGAAGGCCTCACAATCAATTTAGACTCAGCAAAAAATAGTGTAAAATTCAAGGATTCAAAGTGTTTTTCACTAATGCTACACATTACTTCTGCTGCCTTATTTCCAACTAGTCAGGCAGTACTTTCATTTTAGATCAGTAAGATATGAAATTATAACATGATTTTAATCTTGTGATGTTTACTTAAGAAAATGGCATATTTCTTTAACATATAAACTCCATCATCCAAGTTGGGTGTTGTATAATACCAACCTCAGCTGGAATGGTATAAGCCACAGTGATGCCCTCTGGGAGGTCAGGCACAGTCCCTGTTGCAGCCTGTAACTCTGCATCAGTAACCTCTGATACCAGTTCAATACCCTAAACAGCAGAGAACATAAGGTGAGATGGACAGATTACAGTTGGAAGTGTGTAAGCTCCATAGGTTGTTACTGCTCACCCCATTCATTGTCTTCGTGTAAAATCTCCTCCTCCTCCTCCTCCTGCACAATCTCCACCTTGGGTTTCTCTGCTTCTTTCCTCTGAACAGAAAAAGGTCACAGAGATACAAATCATAAAAAAAAATATTCCTAACTGATGCAGCATAAAATAGAAATCCCACATGGTAATGTAAACAGCGAGCGTGCACACCTTGTACTCCTCCTGTTGTCTCCTGCAGTATCGGTCATTACACTGGGGGTTGGCTTTCATTGCCATGGTGGGGAAGAAGTCCTGCATGGCATTGTAGCCAAGATAATAACTGACAGAGCCAAACTTCAACAGATATCTGGGGAACAAAATATTTTATATATTTTTTAAACTTAATCTATTCAGTATTTACATAAACTTTATATCATATGATTTTAACATGGCTGGAAATAAAAGCAACATACTTGAGAACATTTTGTACCAGGAGGCCTGCAACTACTCCCATTGTTGTTGGTAAACTGGCAGCACACACACCCTCTCGTTTTAGGGTCTTCTCGTCAATGTTAGCAGCTACCACCAGCGGAGGAGCACACTAACAACAGATATACTGATTTACATCTTGAAATGTACAATATCAAAAAGCAAGCACAATGTGTTTTTTTGTGTGTGGACGTACAGCAAAGCAAGCCGTCTCTCCAGGAATGATGAGCTGGATGTGCCCCGATACTGCGTTCTCACTCACACCAGACTCCATCCAGATCTGACCTAGTTCATTGCAGGCCTGAAATAAAACAACAGAGCAGTACAGTTAGAGAGAGACCGTCTGTTTTCTCAACTCTGCTCCTCCTTTTTGTGACAGTGGCAATCTTACTGTATTGATGGCCATTCTGGCTTCAAAAGTTGTCCACGCAGCTCAGGACCAAATCCACTGGTTTTCCCTCCTCCAACCCTCCATGACTATAAAAACAAGTCACTTGTAAAAACATTTGGAAATAAGGGGACAGAGGTGGAACGTCACAAAGCAGAAGAAGAAGGGGTGCCAACCTGATGCGATCCATGAAATGAGTAAAATTTTCCATTGTTGTGATATTGTAGTTATGGGTCTCAAACGCCACGTCTGGATTGATGTTTCTGATGGAAAAAGTGAGTCACGTCTTAATGACAGTAAGTGAAAGTCTGGGTGGAAGATAAATGGTTTCCTTGTGATCTTAGTGTACCTTAGAGTGTGCTCTGCTGCTTCCACTTTACTGAGGCCTGCCTGGTGAGGCTGGAAGAACAGTCTGTTCATATTGGCCAGCTCTACTTTATCATAGTCAAAGAGGAGCAGCTGTAAAGCCCCAAAAATCCAGATGTAGGAGTGAAAACACGAGCACACATACCAACATGTATGCGCATCCACAATGATATAATAATAAAAATGGTTAAGTTTTTATTACCTTACCAATGCCACATCTAGTGAGCATTTCAGCTGTCACACTGCCAACTCCACCCACACCAACTACAGCGACTGCAAATGTTCGGATTTTTCTGTCAAAGGATTTAAAGATGTCTATTTATAGCTTGCATTGCAAGTGCAGTACTTTAGGAATCAGCCCATATTATTTGAAAAATCACTTATTTTAAAGAGTTTAACTGAAGCTGTAATAAAGCAACTTTTGATTAAAAAATGAATACATTTATTATTGAATGAACAAGTTTAGTCATTGTACTTAATTATTTCATTCTCGATTTTCATTATATCTCCAGCTGCTCAGCCTAAAAGCTGCAGGAACTAGTTAGCATACATCAAGTAAGGACTAAAACAATGAGTCAAAATTAAATCATAATGTAAATTAACCCAACTGACAATATATAAGTAAAATCAGCCCTACCTCACTTAGCCACAGTATGCAAATATTGTCAGTAGAACTTTACAGCAGCACTTACCATGTAATATTAAGATTTTAAAACAACAACAAACAGATCCCTTTTGTGTAGAATACATTTTAGGAATATTCAACGCATGATTATATTACAGAAATTGTACTTGCAACAAAATAATATAAAAGTAGTCTGCTTTTAGGCATGTAAAAGATTGGCATAAACCTCACAAGTAAATAAAACCGTCACATGAATGAAAATGTGAATGAATAAGCTGGGTTTCATTCATAAATATTAGCTGACGTGCGGAAATGTTTGTACAATATGCGTTCCCTGTCATCTCATTTTAAGCAAAAAAAAATATTGACAAGAGTCTTAAAAAGTTATACCTCATAATCTTCCACGATCCCCATTCTCTTTAAAGCCATAAGGCGGCTGAAATGAAAACACAGCACAGATTAGCTTGTCGCAGATGAAGTGCGTCCATTTAAAAATGGGTGACTCACAAGGCGTCGCCTCTCAACACTGTATAACCACTTCAAACAAAACCCGTCAAAAAAACAAAACGAATGAACTGATAAGTTACCTGTACGGGTTAGAATCCACGACTTCGGCGCTCATTTTGACAATTTTGGGTCTATTTAGCGCCTGGTTGTGAGCATCTTCCATGGCACACTGCTTCTGCTTGCACTTTATCAGCTCATTTTCCAGCTCACGCACCCTCAGCTTCAGCTCCTCCACCGTCGCCATCAGCAAAACAAGTCTCAATAAAAATATTAAAGGCAAAATGTAATGTTACGGGCAAAATGGGAAACGTAGAAGTGGAATAAAAATCGCAACAGAAAGTACACGTATTCTTTTCTCAGATCCACCGTCAGGATGTGTGCTCCTTTCATCATAGTCCGTGCGGAAAACCTGCACAGGCAATTTCGATTGTTCCTACATGAGTGGTGGATTGTTTACAATTTCATTCAAGAACTTGTGACAGAACATCGTTTTGAAATTATTTTGCCGAATTAAGTTAATTATTTTTATTTTAGTTATATTAAATGAAAATATTTTAAGGGATGTTACGCCGATGTGTTCATCTGTAAGTGGTCCGGCTGCCACTATCAGAACTGATAATGTTAGAAGTTTGCGTCGTCAGCTCGTTCAACAATGCATGATAATCATTAATCCAGAAGACCGAGAAATGGACGGGCTGACAACTCCCGTGCGACCACAACACAAGTTCAGTGTAGGAAGTCTCCAAAGATATCTGGCTTTCGAGTCGAGAGTGTCAACAAATGACACACTCACTGTTAGACAGTACAGGTAATGTAATAACTAATTAGCTACAGCTGTTATAATATTCTACCAAGTTCTTGTACAGCGTTTAGCTAGCTGTTAACATTTTGATGTCGCTGTCTTTCCAGTGCTGGTCAGTCAAACCCCACATACTTAATTCAGACACCCTCCAACAGCTTTGTCCTCAGGAAGAAACCCCCAGGTGAGCTGCTGCCTGGAGCTCACAAGGTAAAGTTTTTTCAGTTTATGACTTAAACGTACACATTGAAGTTGTACATCAAAGGTGCAAATTACCAAACTAAAGTGTTGCAAACAGCACTGTTGTCTTACCAGTTTTCCAGCAGGGGGAGTAGCTGAATTTGGATTGTTTGAGCCATTTGGCATCCTCATAATCGGAGGGATTGTCAGAATTGTTTGTCTGAACACCACACTTGACAGAAATACGACAGTATTTTAAATCACTGCTAAATTTATAGGTGGTAACATGATGATAAATGATGTAATCTGCCATTTTTCTTGTGCTGGGGTGGGGGAAGAAAACAGCATACACACACACACACACACACACACACACACACACACACACACACACACACACACACACAAAAGAACACTGAAATTTGGTAACTGTAAATGTTGGAGACTATCAAAACAAATCTTTTCAAACCCTTTGATTAAACTTATATCATGGAAAGCTTGATAAAGCATATACAGTATGTTGAAGTGTTTATGTCTTTTTTTCAACTTTTCCCTTCCGACATAAAAATCAAAAGACTAGTTTAAACCAGAAATTAAATGGGATTAATGTTCTGGAAGACATCAATCTCCGTTTTCCCAGTAATTAGAAATGACAGCACTTTCACAGAAAGTGTTCTATGTCTGTTTTTATTTAGGAAAATATATTGCAGACTTGTGGGATCTGTGAAATGACTGGTTAGCATATTTGACTTTGTGCGCAGGTGGACAGGGAGTACCGAGTGCAGAAGGCTCTTTTCTCTGCTGGTTTCCCTGTGCCTCAGCCCCTCTTACACTGCATTAATGTTGAAGTTATTGGAACTGAATTCTACTTAATGCAACATGTGAAGGTAAGTCTGTGCATCTGTGTTCAAATCCTATGACTCTAGTAACCAGTCCCTGCATCTATCTAATATAGTTATTGTATTTCTTTGCTTGATGATGTGCTATTTGAACGTCTTAATAAGATTCACAGGTCTCTAGTTAATCTGTTGTTGCTTATCTGTGGTGAACAGGGTCGTATTTTCAGGGATCTTCGTCTCCCTGGAGTGAATCCAGCAGAGAGAACTGCTTTGTATGTTGCTGCAGTGGAAGTGTTGGCGAAGTTGCATTCACTGGACCTGACCTCACTGAGCCTTGAAGGGTTTGGAAGAGGGCCAGGTTACTGCAAAAGACAAGTGAGATCAAACTCTGCTCTACAGAAGATTTAAAATTAAGAAAACTTGATCAGATGAAATGGAGAAATGACTAATCCCTTGAGGGAGAGGATGATATTGATAACATTTGTATTATACAGCAAATATGGACATTTAGTCAGATTTGTAGCATTAAAGGTGTCTTCATCTTGAAAGGTGTCCACCTGGACAAAGCAGTACGTTGCAACAGCCCACAGAGACATTCCAGGGATGAATGAACTCTCCAATTGGTTGAAGAACAATTTACCAGAAAAAGATGATGAAGTGACGCTTGTCCATGGAGATTTTCGATTGGATAATTTAATATTTCACCCAACTGAGGTACAGTTTCTGTGACCATTATTCATGCTACTATGTTGTATCCTTGGAATGACCTCACACAGTGTGTTTGGTGTTATAAGGCACGTGTGATCGCAGTGTTAGACTGGGAGCTTTCTACCAGTGGGAACCCATTGGTAGACCTGGCCTACTTCCTGATGCCTCACTACTGGCCCACAGATTTTAGCATTGTCAGCACGATGGGCAGTTTGAAAGGAGTGGAAGGTAATTGCAACACTTGATGATAACCTTGAACAATATAAATGTGTTGATAGAAAACAGACCATCAATTCATATATCCTAACGTCTTGGTATGGTTGATTATTTTATCAATTGCACACAAACACACACACACACACACACTATGTGTGTGTGTGTGTGTGTGTATATATATATATAGATATATATATATATATATATATATATATATATATATATATATATATATAATATGTGTGTGTGTGGGGGGGGGGGGGGGGAGAAAATGATAAATATAACAAGAAACTAAAGAAATTAATGTATTTTTTTAAATTTAAAAATAGCTATAATTTAGTGAAATAAAACATTGCTTTTGAATTGTGGTTGGAATAATATAATAATAATAATAATAATAATGATAGTGATAATGATAATGATAATAATAATTTAAAAACACAAAAACAAGCAAACAAAGAAAACAAAAACTATCCCAGACACATAAGAGCACCTTTTCCATGAACAGTGGACCAAAAAACCTGTCAACAGTGTGAAAGTATTCTTGAACATTAGAGAAAACATCTGATTGAAGTGTTAAAGTATTGATTAAACAAAGTTTTAGCTTAGGAGCCCCATCATACTTGTTTATTGTGTTATTTTTTGTGTTTGTTTCTAATATTTCTTTCAAACCACAATTCAAAATCGGTGTCATGATTTTCATAGAATTTTTATTTATTATTACTTTTGTCAATTTCAGCTTATTTCACTAACAGCTGATTTTTTTTCCCTTCTTCAATTTGAGGGTATGAATAATTTTGAGGATGACTGTATGTGTATATATATCTATATCTATCTATAAATTTGTATGTATGTATAATTTGCTGACTAACAGTCTGTACTCATTCCTCACTGTGTAGGTGTTCCAGCTGTTGGCGATCTGATCTCCATTTACTGTAGGTGTCGGGGGATTTCATCTGCTTTGCCAAAGTTGAATTTCTACTTGGTTCTGTCTGTTTTTAAAATGGCAGCAATTGCCCAGGTTTGTACAATCCTTCCATCTGTGCTCATTTAGACTTATATAATACACTAAGATTTGAATTCACAGAATTGTGTAGTACTGTACATATAATGGTATACTTCAGATAACTAGTCTTGGATTTATGTAATTTTCCTCACTACAAACGGATGCAGAGTAATTTTTCACTTTTATCTATTTTTCATCAGGGAATCTTCGCTCGCCACTTGCTTGGTAATGCCAGTGCACCCAACGCTGCTCAGTTTGGTCAGAGTGTGGAGCCCATTGCTGAGATAGGCTTGCGGTTTACAAAAAGGTTAACTGCAGTTGTGAAATTATTTATTAGTAGCAATTATTATTTGAAATGATTAGTTGCAGCCAATATATACTGTTAAAAAAACAAAAAAACATTCCAATCAAAAACTATTGTTATTCTTGGCCAGAGAGCTAATTGAGTCCACCTGCCGACTTATCTTCAGCCAGCAACAGTTGGAACTTGGCATCAAGCAGCCGTTTCCAATATTCCCTTCTGATTTAACTTTTGAGATGTGTTTCCATGCCAGGCTTCTTACAGGTCCAACAAAAGACAGACTGTTCCTCCAAACAGCTAAAGGCCAGGCCGTTCTCCAGCAGGTCAAAGACTTCATGCGACAATACGTGCTTCCTGCTCAGGAGGTCAGTTCCAAGAACAGAAGAAATTTGTGTCCCCTATTGGACGTTTAACTCTGACATGAGGGAATTTGACAAAGCAGTTCATTCATGTATACAGATTTAATGAATTGGAGTCACAAACAATAAGTCTGTTGATTGTATAAACTATTGCAAGCAGAGTTATCATTGTTGGCTGAACATCAAAGAATTTTTATTGCTGTGTGATGCGTTTTCTTTCACAAAAGAACTGGGCACAGTGAAATAGAAAAAACCCACAAACTGTTATAAATGGATCTCTACACAAACACTAATCATTTTCCTCTAATGGATTTTATTTATTTGTTCATCAGGGACAGAGCACATTTAAAACAGAACACTTCTGTAAAAGTGCCAGATTTAGCCAAAGGGCTTAGTTTTCATCTGTTACTCCTGGCCAGGTCTTACAATGACTCCTGGAATAAGAAAAAGCATAAACAGAAAATTGTGAGGAAAACAAATATCCATCTAACTAAAAATATCAATCAGTGAGCTAAAAAGTAGACAGAACTACTGATCTGTCTTACACATTAAGCTATCTTTTTCTCTTCACCAGGAAGTTGCAGAGTACTACAGAAAACACGCTCAGTCTCCACAGAGGTGGCACACCCCCCAAATGATAGAGGATCTAAAGGTATGTAGGAATAATGTTTTATCTTTGTTAAGCTGAGATATCCAGTTTTTTCCCCTGCAAGGAAGCAGCGTTAGTTTTACCAAAATATGGCAAAGGACTAAATCCAAATTCAGTCATGTGATAAAATCTTTTAGATGTCATGTAACAATACAATAAGTTCAGTAACCTGATTGGTTTAGTTCATACTTATTATAAATTGTTTATCTCTATACTTTCTCACCACATAGCAATGCATTATTAACAGATTCATTTAAATGATTGTTTCTGACTGCTGATCCATTCTAACACCTGAAGCTCAGTTTGGCTTTTATAGTGTCTGCTTGATGGAAGGATTTGGCAGGATTTGTGCTTCCTGTGTGTGTCCAGGTGAAAGCCAGACAGGCAGGACTGTGGAACATGTTTCTGCCTGCAGCCAGTGGACTAACTCAGCTGGATTATGCCTTCATTGCAGAAGAAACTGGACGCTGCCTCTTTGCCCCTGAGATCTTTAACTGCCAGGCGCCTGGTAAGGCATCCTAAAATGATGTCTGATATTGAGGTCTGAAAATTGATCTTGGCTCTTTTCATATCTTTAGTCCTTCATGTTCTGGTTAGCATCCTCTATGGTCAGATTAAATCCTTTCTAATTGTCACTTTGCTCTTTGTCATCATCAATCTTTACCAATTTAGTTTATGAATTGGATTTTTAAGATGCATCTTCTGAAACACACCAGTCTCCATATTTGTCATGTCTGGCCTTTCGTACATCAGTCTACAAGAGTGTATTGTTTCCAAATGTTAAATCAGTTTCCAGAGAATGATGCATATTGCAATGTTTCCCCACAGACACGGGAAATATGGAGGTGCTTCATATGTTTGGCAGTGAGGAGCAGAAGAAGAAATGGCTGGAGCCTCTGCTGAGGGGAGAGATCTGCTCCTGCTTCTGTATGACAGGTATTTCCCTCACCGTGTCCTGAGTAACAGCCAAAAGAAACACCCCAAATTCTCGACTGTCAGTAGAAATATTTGCATTGAAAACAGAGTTTAAGGAATGAATGTGAAGATTTAAGGGTGTCAGCTGGGCAAACTTACATAGCAGAATTTTCTGCCCATTTACACAATCTTGTTAATGTTGAGTCCTCTAAATGCTCAGTGTGGTTTTGTGCCATGCATTCCAGTGATGGCTGTGGTCTGAGAAGCCAGGTTACACTCGGCACCTCTGCTACTGATCTGCTGTAAAAAACCTGTTTGAAAGCATTATCTGCCAGAATCAGCAAACACTGGTTTAGGATGACTAATTATTCCCTGTTATGTATCTCTTGCTTTCCATGCTGCCTGGAAACGGCAACGTACTGTGATTGCAGAGGTGATTACAGCAGTTGCAAGTGTCCCTGTGGTTTTTGTAAACACAAATAGTGAATAGTCGTTTATTGGGGATGTCTTTTGTTGGCAGTGCTCTCAGTTTATTACACTGGATGACGAGCAGGAATTTCCATCTTTCATGGGTAAACAGTTTGTACAGCTTTGTACTTAACTTTAAGATTCATCCTCTGTTTTTAAAAAGAAAATGGTGTGTGTGCGTGTGTGCACATTGTTTATATTAACAGCTATGCCTGTGGTTTAAGCTGGAATTCCGACAGGGCATAAAACAAAGGCTGGGGACTTGATATGTAAAACTTGTTAGAGCTGCTTTGCTGATTTTCTTTGTGTAAAATTCACATATTGTCCTCAATTTCCCAGAGCCTGATGTCGCCTCTAGTGATGCAACCAACATGGAGTGCAGTCTTCGCAGAGACAAAGATGAATATATCATAAATGGCAAAAAATGGTGGAGCAGTGGTGAGTACACAAAATGTCACCAATCCTGAACGCTCCTTAGCTTCCTTTAGTACTAAAAATACCTTCAGAGACTCTATAAACAATTAACGAGTGGTTTTATGTGCAATAACAAAAGTTGCTTCTAACTGGTTTAAAAGGGGGAAATTTATAAACTATGGGATGTTTTTAAAAAGAGTCAACCTGAAAATGTTATTGTCCATCCACTTTTTCCTCTGAATGGAAGTTCATGTGTAACCAAGATGTTAGGGCAGCAAAACCCAAAAGAGATACATACTAACCCAAACTGCCAGCACATGGGGTAATAAAACAGCTCGAATGACTCATCCAATAAGGATTATATAGTCTAAACACTTTTTAATGATCTTGAAAATCTTGAATCTATTTATTTTCACAAAATATGGCTTTGGCTTTATAGGACATGGAACCAGGATAAGGTCATGGATTACACCCACAATACATAATCAGTGTACGTCACTAAACTGACATTCTACCTCTAAAATGACTCATTGTGAGTCATTCAAGAGAAAAAGAAAGCAAAAGGCTACACATTAAATTCTGATGCAACTGTTTGTGTGAATGACCCCAAAAACATGTTTTGTTGCTCTGTTAAAAAGGAAAAATAGATATAAAATGAAACACACATGCAAGTATCCTATGCTGTAATATTGTTGTGTTAGAATGTACAAATTAAATTACAATTATTCAGAAATCCATGAAATGGTAAGTGTTTTGGGGCGGTTCTGACATAAGATATTCCTAAGTTTCCTCCTGCATATGTAGAACCATAGGTTTTTTTCTGCCAGATTAAGAGTGGGGGGAGAGATGATCTATCTTGCAGCTGAATTTCTGCTTTCAAATTACTGTCATTAAAGTAGTTCATGGTTTTTGCCTGTCACACATCTGTGGGTTTACTCTGCTTAACATTTCTTCTCCTTGAAAGTGAAATTTCCATCTATACACGGACTCTTCTGGGGTTGTGAAAAGATAATCTTCCAGCATGAATCCATCTTTCTGTTACTAAAGAATGTGGGTGTGCTGATGGCCATTTTCATTCTTTCTGTGTCCGGTGGTTGACATTGCAGCAAAACATGTTCAGGAGGTTTTTTTCTTCCGTAGATCTGACTGTTACAGAAAATGTGAGTTATTTTTAATCAAATTGCCAATTCTGCTTTAGGATAAAAGGTGGCAGCAGTAAGTGCCAGAAAGAGGGGAAAGATGATATGATAAGACGCTCTCAGTGAAACTAAAACCAGAAATACATTTTTTTTTTCTCATAGCTGACAACAAGGTGTTGTTAATGAATGTAAATGAAGACGCAGTTTTGCTAAACAATGGTGGGAAATTCTATAAAATCTTTTACAAACCCCCTCAGTAGTGATTTTTCTTTTATGCTGTATCTCATTATATTTACGAAGCAGATTGTTACTTGCCTAAAAATTTTGATGAATATAAACATTCAAAACTTAAACTAACAAGAATTCCTGTTATCCACATGCATGAAAAAATGATGTGGTTTTCCTCATTACCTTTCCCCATTTTCTCCATGTTGTTGACAGCAAAAACCCATTTGCTACATGGGAGGGTGTGTAGCCATTGCCAGTGCTGTTCTGTGGTGTGGAAACTATAAAAGCTTGTCCCATGGGCATGATAATACAGTAAAATTATTCCCAGACCTGCTATCTTTTATCTTTATCCTTTAGGCACCCTTGCTTTGCATTCACACTTTCATGAAAACCAGTAAAACCACTGGAGCAGATGTCAGTAGTCTGAATCGCACACATCTGTCAAGGTTTGGTATCTTTTAGATTAGAGAAAGTAAAACAGATCAGGTAACTTGTTACACTTTTTTTAACAACATTCTTTTGTTTATAAAGATCCGAAGGAGGTATCTGTGTTGGATGTGTTCAGGAAGTTTTGCTAAACCAAACTGAACCCTCTTTGTTGCAGTGACAAGAGGCCTAAGTAAAAACCGTTACCTACTGGACTGTGGCCATCCATTATGCTGAGCCAAGATTCAACATGCTCTGAATGTGTTGAGATTATTGTGGTATAATGTAATGTAACAAGACTAGATGATTGAGGGGGAAAAAAGTCTTTACTCTAAATCATTTTCTCTGTTAAGCCCATATTTTTTAAATAAACGAGGATAAATGGATGAAAAATAACAGTGATGCTTTAAGCTTCTCCAAGAAACATGGCACTTTGGTGTTTACTAGCCTGATACAATGAAAAGGTCTTTCCTGCTGTTTGCCTTGTGTCTTTGTTTGCCAAATGTTTTTCGACTCAATGGGTCACCCACTGTGCAACCAAGCCATCCGTCATCTCAACCCAAAGCCACGGGATGCAGTAAAATGAGATGCAGATGATCTCTTGGAAGACAGCGCAGATTGTAAAGTTGAATTGGATTTGTTGTGGAAAAACTAAAGTGATGCTCTGAACAGCTTGAGATTCAGCTGTATTTAATTGCAACAGATGCTCATCGCTGCAAACTTTGTTCTTTTATTTAAGAAAATACATAATTTATACAAAATACTTTTGCACATATTGAGTTATTGTACATGTTATAGCTTAAGAATTAAGTGTGGATATTGGTTGTAAATACTTATACAGTACATACACATGCAATATTGTGTGAGTGCATATAAAGGATAAATGCTGCAGTCTTAGATAGTAAAGGTACTGGTATCTTGGTCCTCTGAACCAGACTGGGACTGATTCTGGCTGGGTGTGTGGAGCGCAATCTCTACTGCTGGTTCCTCATTGACTTGCCTCGAGTGTCTCCCAAGTCGCTGTCCAAGGTGCTTAGCAGCTTTTAGGACATGACCTCTGAAAGAAGACCCAATGAAGGCGTAGAGGACGGGGTTAATGCAGGCGTGGGTGAGCGCCAGGCTCTCTGTCACCTGGAGAGCACGATCCAGGCCCTTGCTGACGTCACAGTCGGTCACGAGGACGTAAATGATGTCCATCGCCCTGCAGAGCTTGACCACATTGAAGGGCAGCTGAGTAAGAAGGAATACAGCCACCACAGCCAGGAGAACCCGCAGAGCACGCCACTTCCGCTCTCTCCGCACCCCGCTTGCTTTGCTCAGCGCCCGCCCCACCCAGAAGTAACACATCACCATAACCAAAAAAGGCAGGAGGAATCGTAGGATCACCTCCAGCAGCTCCAGGGCAGCCTTAGCAGGTTGAGCCATGCTGGCTGGATAGATGGGTGTGCAGCTAGTTCTGTGATGATGGGAGTGTTTCACTGTGGAGAAGATGAGCTCAGGGAGGCCTAGAAAGCTGGCCAATGCCCACAGCGCACCACATATCAGGAGCCACTGCAGCCTCACCCGTCGGGCTGTCCCAGCTCTGCCTGTCGGATTTCGAGCTACAGCCTGATAGCGATCCACACTGATGCACGCCAGCAGCAACATGCCACAGCCAAAGTTGGTACTGTAGAGGAATGATGTGAGCTTGCAGGCTGCTGCACCCAACTTCCAGCCATGGACGGCATCAGCAGCCCAGAACGGCAGGGTGAAGAGAAGCAGGAGGTCTGAAATGGCCAGGTTCAAGATGCACACATCTGTCAGGGTTCGGAGTCTCAGGCGGGATGTGTAGACCACCACAACCAGAGCATTCCCTGCCAGGCCCACCAGAAGAACCAGGGCATATATGATGGGGAGGAAAATGCCACCAAAAGAGCGCACAGCTGCTTTGTCACAGACGGTGTGCTCAATCTCATAATCGTAGTCACTTTCATTGTAGCTGGAGTCATCATCATAATGGTCATGGAGCTCTTCCATTTTTGTCTGCACAGAAAAAAAAACAATTTGCAGTATAATTAAGAGAGGGTTTTTGTTTTATTTCACACAGGAATGTTTCTCACTCTGCTGTTTTTTTAGTTTTTCATGCAGTGATGATAATGAATACCCAGAAAAACAGGAAGTGAGAATTCTGTCAGTATGCTGCTTCAAAGGGGTCTCTCCTGCATGACTTCCTTAATGGCTTAAGCCATGTCTGTCTGAAATGTGTGTGGGCTTGTGTTTGCTGAACTACAGCGAGCACAGCTCTGACGGGGGGTAAAGCAGACTAGACTTGGACAGCATCTAATTACTTATTGAACTGAGTTAGTTTGTATGCTACAGGATGCAAAGTGGAACACAGACTTCAGGAAATGGCAGCTTCTGATTTACCAATAAGCCTTTAAGAACAGGAAAATAAATGTCAGTATTTGTAATATTTCAATAATATTTTCTCAAATACTTTATAAGCATTTTAAGGAATAAATTTGTTGTCCTTTTGGTTATTATGTAATGTTGCCTGCAGAAGCAAGTCAAGAATGAAAAGACGAATGTGCAGTGAGGGATGAAGATGACATGCAGTTACATGGTCTGGTGCCAGATTCAAATCCAGGATGTTGGTTTAACTGTGTTTTGGTATGTACTGGTTCAACAGGACACCCAAATCATGTGAGACTTTGATTTGGTTTGGTCTACATCAGCTCCCCTACTGTTAATTTTGTGTGTGAGATCATGTTGAATATCTTTAAAGCTTTGTTGGAAGCATTCATCTCACATTATTCTAATATAGGTGATGTTTTTGCATTTAATTTACTGTATTGCAATTACCTGTGGAAAACAGCAAAACACATGACATGATTGATCAAATTTCTGAGGAGGACTAACATAATATGCATGACGTATTCTAAAATATCAGGATCATTTTGGCAGCTTAACCCTGCTGCCAAGATGAATGAAATAATTTTAGAAAAAGGGTCTGGGTTAGTTTTGTTATGAACCATCATCTCCCTGTTGGGAGGAGCAGTTACTTAAACAGATGTTCATAGGAACTTTTAGAAATATGTCAAGAATTCATGGTTGTCAACAGCTGCATCTCACGTGTAACAAGTTTTAACAAGCTGCAGTGTTTTTGTAGTGGTTGTATAGGTCTTCACAAGCCAAATATAGGAACATAATCCATCTGATTTGATAGAATGATCATATGAATTTATTTTGGATTTTTAAATCAGTCTTAAAACAGTCGATTGATCTTTTGATGTTTTTCTTTTAGAAGCGGAGGTTTTTTCACGCTTGAACAGGGAGGGTTCATGAAGTACAGAACCTGATTAAATAGTTAAAGCAAAGTCATTGTGACAAAAGTACTGAACTGTCGACTGCAATCAGCACTTTTAGTTATGATTTAGATGAGTCATATTATTGTTAGATTAAAAAACAAAAAGAGCTTGACATTGAGACTTACTTGCACAGTAGTGTTAGCAAGAGCCACTTATAATGACTTCATTTTAGATATCATGTCATAAAAAAACCCAAAGCAGGACTTTGACTGATTTGGACACTAAAGTGAACCTTTGACTTTCTAAGCAGCAAAGCACAAGACTTTGTGTCATTGTGTATATAATGTTGCACACCGGATTATTGATTTAGACTGAGCAGTTTAAAATGTTCAAAAACCAAAAGGTGCAGACAATATTTCACATACAAAACAACTCTGTTTGCTCAGGATGTTGTAATGAGAATATACAAAAGTTTCTTACCTTCTGTCTGTTGTTTTTGGGAGATATTAATTCCTTTGTAATCACAGCAAACTGTTGTTGTGATTCCTAAGGAGACACGCTGTCTGTGCTCCAGGACTGAAGTGACTAATCTTGCTTCAGCCCGTCCCACTCCCTCCACTGCTGGTAACAGGAGCATGTCGTCTCTCCACGTAGTTCTGAATGCAGTTGTGTGGAGAGTGCGTGTGTGCATTCGTGTATGTGTGCGCCCTCATCTTTGAATGTGAAGCTTCCAGAATTGAAGTTTTAAATGAACACGTGTTTACTGTCTTCATATGCTGCGCAGTGCAAAAATAAGTTGTTTTTCAGTCTTCAAATTAAATATGAAATTACTGAGTTTGTTATGCTGGCTGCCCTTTGTAGGCTATGTGGGAAAAACGGAAAGGATAAAATAACATCTGATATGGATAATCTTCCCTTTGCCCACAGAGCTTACAGTAATTAGTGTGGTTTGCTTGTTATTTACTGGTCACACTGTTAATGCAAACCTGGTTCTGTTCTACAGGCAATTTAAATTTACATGTACATGCTATACACTTGTACTTTAATTCATCTTGTTTTTCTTTCTTTTGAAAAACTTTTTCTTATTTCCAGACCAACTTGGTTTCAGTATCCCTCTGTCCCAGATTCTTTCTCGTTGTGTTTATTAACATTCAAAATAAGCTAGCTTTGTAAGAGAAATCAAATAAATAGTTGAATGCTTTAGATATGCTCAAAAGTGTGTATTTGACTAAATGACCACTAGATTTACTTATTTATGTATTTATTTGTTTTTAGTATGGCATTTTCTTTACTTTTGTTTTGTTTTTTATCTTTGGGGGAAAAAAAGCACCAACATGCCAGATTTAGACACCACCTTTTAGGGTAATTACTGAGCTGGCAAATTTCCTTTTAATTCCAGTGGGGATGGAACTTGTATGGGCATGGCAGCAAGATTGACTTAGTATCACATACCATGTGACTTATGACTTATGTAAAGGTTCACAGGAAAATATGACCTGCCCTTGAGCCAAACAAGCTTTCCTAGATGTGGTTTATGGGTGGAGCAGCTGTATATTTTACACTAGTTACAATGTGGGCGCAAGAGCTTAATGTTTGTGTGAATCTCTACAGTCATAGTTTAAAGACTAAACATCTGCCAGATTGAGATTGTTGGATACATTCTCATGGACTCGAATTGTGAATATTCTAAAACTACTGAGGTCTTGCTTGTTGCAGACTGGTCTCCATATGTCTCCTCCTTAGGGGACAGTTTTCCAGCTGGACAGATGTATAAACAGGAAGGCAGACCACTGGTCAACCCATGTTTACTTGAGGTGTCATGGAAGTTACCGTCATCCAGGGAAATTCCAGAAAATTTATCATTTTGTCATTTTTAAAATTCAGGCCCTATACAGTGGCCCTGAGATGCAAAATAAAAAACAATATTTTAAAACAACCTTTATACATGTGCGCACACACAAGAAAAGAACAACAAATAAACACAACATCAAATGTGACAGACCAACGATTCAGAGAACACACCCAGAAATCATGACTGCTAGAAACTGGAAACACAGTTAAAGCAGTTAGAAGAAATTCAGGGAAATTTAAATCACAAAACCAAAACACAACTATCAAACTGAAAATATCACAATGGAATTAAATGACCCAAATAATAATAATAAAACAGAAAGTGTAATAATGAAACTGAAAATACAACAACACAGCAAAGTGGGGAAAAAAAAAAAAAACGTAATATGAATGTTTTAGAAAACCCAGTGAAGCAAAATTTATCTAACTTGAAGCACAATAACAGAAAACAGCTACCAAATAGAAAATACAACAGATCCCCCCAAAATGGAAGACACTCCAATATTTCAGAAAAAAAAAAACCCAAAAACAAAACTTTCTCATGACAGCTCCAGTTTGTACTGAATCTGAGTATGTTGCCTTTATGCCGTTGCCCTCTAGTGGCAAGTTTAATGATGGGTTTTTTTTTGTTTGTCTGTTTTTTTTTAAAGTATTTTTCATTTAATCTCAAACGTCATCCGTTTTTAATAAACCAACATAATAAGTATCTAATCCAGGATATTTAAATCCAGCTGCAGATTTTTTTCTCTTTTTTTTCCCCTGCTATCATGCCATCAGTCTGTCATCTGCTCCAGTTTCCGAACAACATCATGCACCATTTCCGAGCATATACGGGTCATGGAATGGTTAAGGACAGACTTGATAGAGTCTCTTCTTCCATTGTTAAACCAATGTAGAGCAGCTGCACATGAACATGATTTTTCTGTCGTTGTCTTCCAGGTGCAGGAAATTCCAAATGTAAAGTGGCCATTGTGATGTGCAGGAGCAGCTCTGCAGATGTCAGCAGCAGGTCAGTGGTCAGCCCTGACCTGATGTCCCTCTGTGGAGTGTCACTCTACTGCTTCATATAAAATACATGTGCATCTTTGGATATAACTTGATAGGATATTTTGCCCATTCATCCTTCTCAGAGCTGCTGTTGGTGGACTTTGCCTGGGGTCACAGTGTACTTCCCTGTCTGCACTTTTAAGACCAACCCTGTGTCTATTTACATGTTTGTGTTGTATTGAAAAGTTAAACTTTTGATGTGGACATGTAACTGGCACTAATCTCTTCATCAGTCACCAGCTACAAGCATTTGGAAAGTAATGAATAAACTGAAGTGATAGCCACGCTCAAAATATGAAACCTCATTATTCAGCTGTGTTGGCAAAGAGTAGACTGAACATTCCAGCTGTGAAACAAGTCTTAGAAGCAAATGGCTTTTGTGGAAGTACACTGATTAAGAGCTTTGTTTGTAAACCTGTTTCTTAGACATGGCGTACACAGTATGATCCTCATACCAATGGACACACCAGGAGTAAAGCTCATCAGACCGATCACTGTGTTCGGACAGGATGGTAGGATAATGTTAAGTCTCCATAAGTTTCCTGTTTTTCCAAAACATTATCCTTCTGCACGCAGCCATGAAAAGTGAACTTTCCTGATCCAACTTTATTTTCCTTCTCTGAGCTCAGATGCCATCCACGGTGGCCACTTTGAGGTGCACTTTGAAAATGTGCGTGTTCCTCTATCCAACATTATTCTGGGTAAAAGCTCTTCCTTGCTTTCCACATTTCTACTGTAATCAGCATGCTACACCCATAATGCCAAAGACATCTGAATGAGAAAGTGATACCTGTTTGACAATTTCATGAAGGAGTTCTCTAGGACAGAAGTATCATGTCCTTCTTCTGTTACCATTCATGGCATGTCTTTTTGTTGTTCCTGGTTTCTGTTCCACCTTTTTGTTCCCAGGAGAGGGCAGGGGATTCGAGATTGCTCAGGGGCGTCTGGGGCCAGGCAGGTTACACCACTGTATGAGAGCGGTCGGCTTAGCTGAGTTGGCGCTGGAGCTGCTGTGCCAGCGAGCCGCTTCCAGACGCACTTTTGGGAAAAAACTTTATCAGCATGTAAGCAAGCTGGTCTCCGCACATTTCAGAGCTGTGGTGTTATGTACTGAACTTTTTCCATCTGCTGACATCTAGTGGTGAAATTTTCAGATACTGCTCCATCTGCTATATTATTTTTTGTAATATTTGTTGTGCTCAGGAAGTTGTTGCTCACTGGATAGCAGAGTGTCGACTTATGATAGAGCAGACCCGCTTGCTGACTCTCTCTGCTGCTCAAGCTCTGGATACACTGGGCAGCCAGGCTGCTCGCAAACAGGTAAAGGTTACATGCAGTACTGCCATCACAAACTTTAATTTTATACACTACAGATTTTTTTTGTTGTTGTTGCTGTGAACACTTAAACATTCAGTGGTAGGGAGTAAATGAGCATTGGGAGCATGATTACATCAAGGCTTTGTTTTTCTAAACGACAGCTGACAGTTTTTATCATCTTTACAAAGTGTAAACTGCATGAAATATTCCAGTTACTGTACCGTCTACCTGCTTCTTAGATTGCTATGATCAAAGTGGCAGCAGCCAGAATGGTGTGTAAAGTGGTGGATTGTGCCATCCAGGTGCATGGAGGTGCAGGAGTGTCTGAAGACTTCCCTCTTGCACAGATGTAAGTTTAATTTTATCCTTTAAAAACAATTAGTATAAAACTAAAACTTTCTCCCCCAATAATAGAATTATATTTATCTTCAGGTACTCGTATGCACGAACCCTGCGCATCGCAGATGGACCAGATGAGGTGCACCTCTCCACTATAGCATACTTGGAACTGAAGGATCAACTAAAGAGGGTTCAAGCTAAGCTTTAATCAGAAGTGTGACGGCTACATTAAACTGTACTAAGGCACTAATGTTGATTTTTGTAGAAATTGCACTTCAGTTGAACAGGTATTTTAATCACTAAGTAGGTGAGGAAAAAGTGCCTCCATTTACTGGAATAAAACCCATTTACTGAGGCATTATTCATACCAATACTTCATGTGACTTGAGATTTGTGTCAATAGTGATTTTTTTTTAGGAAAAAGGTGGGTGGTCCAAACCTAATTTTACCCACCCCACACCTGCAAACTGAGTTTTGTCTCCGTTGTGGACGCCTCATGATCAGAATAGTGATGTATTGATGAAGTTATAAAAGATTGAATAAACAAATGGCTTTAATAAATAATGAGTACCTTGAATGACAAATTATGTTCAGCTGTTTGATTAAAAAAAGAAAAAAAAAATGTTTATTAGGAATCCTTTTTAATGTGAACTACAAAAACAGAAAATGACAGCATGAATGTAAGACTTGTCACACTCTACAGGTGTGGTCTACCACATAGATGAATTCCACTTGGAGTTGATGGAGAATTAGGACACACAAGCACTTTCTTTTTTTTTTCTTTTTTTTTTACAATATAAAACAGCAGTGGCTCCATCTATTTGATACACCAGATGGAAATCCATGCAACAGACTTCACTCTTCACTGTCCTTAAATTAGCATTTGGGCATAGATCTTCAGCTGCCACGTCAGTTGATCTATTATACATAATGGCGCAGCAAAGGGAAGGATGGTAAGGGCTGGTTTGAGGTTGGTGGAAAAGACGTCAGTGTTTGCTCTTCTTAGACTTTTTGTGAGATCGGTGTGGAGATCTTGATCTGGAGCGGGACTTCTTAGCTGACTTCTTGGGTGTTCTGGAGCGTGACCGCCTAGATCGTTTAGGTGTGCGAGGTGATGAGGGAGATCTAGTGGAACAAATGTATTGCATATTTAAATTTAAGCCTTGTATTTTATTTTAGCAAAATGTATGAAACAGATCCAGCTGCAACAATGTTTAGTCTTACCTCTTGGATGATTTCTTGTTACTGGATCGAGGTGAGTCTTTGTGGGATGAACGTGAAGATGTGTCTTTAGAGTAAGATCGATCAGAGCGTTCTGATCTTTCTGAGCGTGGTGAGGATGATCGGCCTCGTCTGCTCCCACTCCTTGTTGGGCTGGGAGACCCACTGTGATGCCGCTTCCTGCTAACCAGAGGGGACATGACTGACAGGTCAGACATTACACAAATCCCACTTTTTCTCTTGCACAAACTTTGGTTAACCAGATACTGTACTGATACCAAATGGCATTCTCACCTTTCTTTCCTGGTTGGAGTATCATCTTTCTCCTTTTCCTTCTTCAGTTCTTTTAACCGTGCCTCAGCTTTCTCTTTCTCTTTCTTCTCCCTCTCCTTCTCCCGTTCAAGTTTTTCCTTTTCTTTTTCCTAGAATGAAGTAATCCAAGACGTTACCCCATTGTCAAGTCATACAGTACAATAGATTTATTCAGTATTTTTAAAAAGGAATACAACAAAATTCAGCTTAATTAAATACCTTTTGTAGCAGTTTGTCCCTGTAGTGCTCCACCTGTTCCTGAATACTCTGGCCAGGCTTTTTGGGTCTTTTTCCAGATTCAAGCTCATCCTGAAACTTCATGACTTTAACCTGTTTGGAAAAATAAATGAAAAAGATTAAGCAGTGGTCATAAAATGAATGGATGAACTCGACGTCAGCAAATAACTAAGAAGTACCTCAATCTCTCGGAGCTTGGTGCGTTTTTCCTCATTCATTTCAGACAGCTTGGCCTTAATATCAGAATCGTCTCGGATGGGGTTGGAGTAGCTCTGATTATCCTCTGAGCGTGGACTCCTATCATCATCATCGCTGTCTTCCACAAGCCTTTAGAGGTAAATTAAGTAAATGAAGGACGAATGTCCCCAAAGGAATTTGAAGACCTCAAAAAGTTGAGGAAAAACTCACTTTTTTGTTTCTTCTGGCTGCTCAAATATCTCCCACTTTGAGGTTGTCACAGCTGAGGATGAATACAGTTTACCAGCAATGTAAATATGACAACTTGTCACATGAGTTGCAAATCTCCATGCTACAATAATTTGAGTACAAAAAAATGCAATTTCCGAACATTACAACTACATATTCCATCATATCACCTTGAGACTCCAACTCTGTTTCATCCACTGCTTCCCATTTTGAGGGTGCCACCTTGAATGTTGCCTCTTTGGCCTGATCAACTGTAATCACCAGAAAAAGAAACCTTAAAACAGCATCTTGACAAACATCAAGACTGAAATCATTATCAGCAAACTTATTCAAATTCTTGTGCAAGTTTCTGCATCACTCACAAGGTATTCCATCTATGTCTTCTTCCATGGGTTTGATAGGAACTCCATCTAGGTCATCCAGAAGGGCTCCATCAATTGGGGCCCCATCGATGGTCCCAGCATCAATAGGCACCCCATCAACATCCTCCAACGGGGTGCCGTCTACATACTCATTTATCGGAGCCCCATCAATGTCCTCTGTTGACTCAGGCTGACACAAAGACAGTAAAGAGAGATCAAAACTAGCACACCAGCAGGAGATGAGATCGGTCTTGTTAAATTTTTAAGGTGCTTCAGGTGCTGTATCATTTACCTCTGCAATGAGGCCAGCAGGCTCCTTTTCTACCGAGAGATTTACAAGGCCGAGGAAGATGTTCTGCAGCTTGATGAGGAAGGGGTCCGGGTACACTGCCCAGTCCTCCCACGCCCGGAAACATGACATCACCCGTTGCTAGAGCAAAGAAAAATCATGATGGGAATAACGAAGATGACATGGATGACATATACTCTCCAGCTTGTTAAGGCCCTTTCAGATAGAACGCGGCAAGCGCAGGAGGACGGTGGCAAACCCATTCATTGTGTATGTGGCTCCGCGGCGCACACGGTGGGCGCATGCCGCCGCTGCGACGACATCTTAGCGCGTCCAATAGGAGAGGCCAGTTTAGGGAAAAAAAAGTGGTCCTTGTTCAGCCTGAAGTAAACCTGGAAGAGGTCTGTGTGAAAGAATGCAGCTCCCGGATGAGCCTGAACTCCCCCACAGCCTTGTTATCAGGATCAGGTGGACCCCCACCCTTTTATCTGCTGCTGATCTTCTCCTCCTCCTCAGGAGAAAAGCCCTTTGCTGCGACGATGAGAGGTGCATCTGTCACAACGAAGCGCGCAGAGGAGAAAACACTTCCTGGTCTGTCACTTAGCAACGCATGCCTGACATGCTCGCTGCCGCTGTGCCCTTTCGCCGACTCTGCGCCCTACCCTGCGGTGCCCGCCGCAAAAAACGCGTTCTATCTGAAAAGGCCTTTATAATTACAGGGGTAGGATCGGTACCTTAAAGTTCTCACTCTGAAGGTGACCTTGTATCGTCTTGTATGTGGCGTTGAGGTCTGAGAAAATCTGGCAGAGCTTTGTCTCAAAACTAATGAGAACAGGGGCAGAGTGATTCATTTAAAACCACAAAATAATAATCAAGTCCCAGTAACCAAGGTAAACAACTTACTATTTTCGGTAGTAAGATGCATTTGCAACTTTGGCAGAAGAGTTGTACAGCACATCAGACACCAGATATAACCGTGCAATCTGAAACATCAAGCAGCAAAATGTGAGTTACAGCTTCTTGAAGTGTGCTTCTTTGGTTATTTCATAAGCAGAATTTGGCCTTGCCTTCTTTGGTAGAGGGGTCTTGAGGATGGAGAGAGACTCTGTGATACACTCTACAATCTCTTCAGCAGCTTCAGCATGGCTCAGGCAAAACAGCATGGCCTCTGCAATGTCACCCCTCCTGGGAGTCAAACCCCGAAGCATCTCCTCCAGTTTGTCTCGCTCCCTGCAGACATGAAGGTTAAACAACAGTCACGGCTTGCATTGACAGGAAATTTAACACGGGAATCATATCTGGAAAAGAATATAAATGTTTCCATGAGAGCATCATCTTACTCCTCTTTCAAACAGCCTTTTTTGTTAGCTTCCTCTTCGTCCTCCTCTTCATCGCCATCATCATACGGACCATGGAGATACGGATTAAGAGGTGGTGGGCGCCACAAAGAGCCATTTTTAAACATTCTAAAGTCCTCTGTTCGCCATTTGGCTGGTGTTTCACCCTGAGAAAGAATTTATTTATGTTAAATTCCCACTGAATCTGTTCACACTCTTTTCTTCCTCTTCTTCACGCTAGGCGAAGCCATTCTCAGTGCTGAAAACTAACCTGGAGTATAGTGTAGAGTTTCCACCGGTAATACACATGCGCAGGACTCTGGTTCTCAAATAAAAATCTGTGGGGGAAAAAACAAAAAGAAACAATTACTACCATCACAAATCTGCAGAAACAACATGCAACTCAAAAAATAAGAATATTTATAACATTTCTGCAACTAAACTGACCTGTACATGGGATTGTTGATTTCTCGGTTCATGATCATGGCTTCGAACATTGGGCCTTCACGCACCACAAACTCGATCATGCGGTGGATGAGAGAGAGCAAATTCCTACAAGAAAAACACAGTTAAAGCAAACGGATTCAGACTGGACGGACCCTTGAGCACTACTTCAAGCCTGCTTACTAAAGCTTAATTTATTCTTGGTTGTTTGACACCTGCAACAGTTTCTCTGAATAATACATCAAAGAAATGCTGCAGGATAAAATCAGTTTTCCTGAACATCTGAAAGCAAGTGAAACTGAACGGTGCTATGGTAATACTACAATATGGCTAGCAGAGCATGTTAATACCCAATTAACTTACTTAATAATCCATAATATTGTGACAATTTACTTTTGTGGAAAGGCTAAATATGTTATAAGACATATTTAAACAGATGACTGTTGGTGAGTGTCACCTGACCAAGAATAAATTAAGCACAACAGTGTCTATGCCTCTGGGCCTATGTATAACATTTATGAATAAGTGACAAAAATCAAAAGATAAAACAACATCTGGTGATGATAAAACATTAATATTAATTTAAAACTTTTTTTTTTTTTTTTAAATCAAGAGCAAAACTTTACTTTATCCTTGAACTCGTGCTTGTGTTCACTGAAGCAACAGTGCAACTGATTTTAATTACACTGCACTGCTTTAAACCTTTCAATGAAATCTCCCTAAATAAAACTTTCACAGAAATGGTGGACAAGTGAGGCTGTATATGGTGGGAAGAGAGATGGGGAGTATTGATAAGACACAGTATTGACAGAAACATAAGCCAGTACAATGCCTTTCAATTCCCACTCATCTTCTGGCTAATTTCAAGTGGAAAAAGTAGTACAGGATTCTTGGCCTGAAATGGATTATCTACTGGTGCACCTAGGACTGACTGAATATGGTGTAAATGGGATCACTGAAGTTCTTCTTCAAAAATTTTGGGGGGAATAAAGAAGTGGTGCAGGCTGCATACAAAAAGCCTAAAGTGGCCAACAAGACAAAGGATGTCTTCCATCTGACAACACAAATCACATTTACTTGTATTGGAGCTGATCGTACCAATGACGGGGTAAAATTCTGTATACTTTCCCAATCCATCCCATGATGCTTTTCAGGTCCCTCGCTGCTGCAGACAGTTCAACTTGTGCTGCTCACCAAGGCCAATGTCAAAGGTCATATGGAGACTAATGCTGGCAGGTTTGGATTTGTTGGAAGGGGCCAGATTTACTGAGCTCCCTCAGCGTGACAGAGGCCAAAGGGGGAGACGGTCTGAGTGAGCAATGGCCAGAGAGCAGGCTGCCACAACTACAGATCTAGAATCAGCCTACACTGTATGTAACGGAGTACCATGTCACTGAAGTAGACCAACATAATTAAATGTCTATGCATGAGGCGGAATAGTGAAAGTGATGACATTTGCCTCTAAACAGCATATTAAATAAGCTGTATGATGATGTTTCGCTACATATTTAAGGACAAAATGAATGAAGATGAGATGTAAAGGAGCAAGATAATAAAAAAGCTCATCAGTCAGTATTGTTCTATGAACTAGTATGAGAACAGTGTACAATTGCCTCAACCATTGCTCATCCACACTGACCAGCCCCCTATAGCATGCAGAGATCAACTGATCAAAATGTAAGCTTCATTATGGGATGTTTTTTTTTCTAAGTTTGTACACCAATTAGAAAAAAAGAAAAACATGTACCTTTCTGTTGGGATAACCACTTTGACTATGGCTTGCGACAGAGTCTGTATATGAAGTCACATCAGATAATAAACATAGAATGTGAGTATTGTTAAAAAGGCAACAGGTGAAAAATATAAAAAATGCATTTCAAAGTGCATAAAGACAACAAATTTCTTTTACTGCTGTCAGTTTTACTAAAGGCCAAAAACCCCTGATACTTAACCAAATTATTCATTAACACAGGCTATCATTTCGTTATAACCACACTTTCATACAGTCCAACTAGAATAACTCAATCAACAGGAAAACACATATACACAAAAAAATACAACAAAAAGAAGCCTATCACAGAAACTAAGCGTAAAGCCTGCGCTGACTGCTCATTACAAGGCTAACATCTTACCAGCACAATTAAAACACTGCCATTTCGCATGAGAAAATCTTTGGCTGTCATATTGAGTTACCTTATCAAACTCCTCCTTGTTTTTGGGTGGAGGAAGCAGGGGAGCATTGGGGTTCTTTAGCCTCTCCCGCGGCTGTGCGTTGAAGGGTAGGCCAGAGGGAGGTGGTGGGAGCGTATGCTCCATCATGGAAGGAGGGATGTAGATGGGATGGGGTGGAATGGGTACACCTTTGCCCCACCCTAGTTTCATCTCAAAGTTCATAATCATCTTTCCTTTAGTTTGAAAAAATAAATATGAGATATTTGGCCATACATAGGCTGGGGAAAAATGTGACAGAATTTCTTGAATTGAACAGACATGTACCATTTAGGTTCTTGAGAGCTCGCTCAGCATCCCTCCTGTTCATGAAAGCCACAAAGCCACAGTTGCGCTCCCGAGCTCTCTCCTCATCTGTCCTTGGCCACATGATTTTCACACTGGCTAGTGGGCCGTAGCGGCCAAATTCTTGACACAACATCTCTTCATTCATCTAAAAATACAGTTAGAAATCATAAAGGGAAAATTTTTCACACAGCGTACCAACTTAAACTTCAGTGTAAATGTACCATAATTCTTTTTAGTTAGAAATCAGTCACAAGCAAAACATTAAGGTTATATTAAACTCATTTTCACCTGTGGATTAATGTTTCCAAGATACAAGTTAGTTGTGGATGGGTCACCGACATCATGGGAACCTGGTGCAGAATCGTCCAAAACTGCAGACACAGAAAAGAGAAAATAATTTCCTGCTGCTGTCTAATAACATGACTTTCTTAGCAAGTTGAAGATATTCACAGCCACTATATTAAGTCAAAATTACCACTGGACGGACGGTTTCTTCTTGAAGAACCATCCGCTAAAAGAAGCAGAAAAGCAGTATAAATTTTGTTTCAGGAGGAAAAAAAAAAAAAAAAAAAAAAAAAGAAAAGAAAAAGGACAAAGGGGTAGGGAGTGGAGTAAGGCGTGCTGGATGCGGCCATTTCAGGCCAAGTTAGTACATGTAAGACACTCATGCAGCTTGAATGCACTCACATGAGCGTCGTCCCTCCATGCCAGGAAGAGGTTCAAAACGGCTAACACGTCCTTTCATCTTATGTCTTTCATCCCTTTCTTCCTGGATCCTACAAGAAATATCATACAATCAAGGATAACCAGGGTTTGCAGTCTGTCCCTTTAAAACCAAACCATAAGATGTGGAAAAGCATCCAAGCGCTGAAACATACTGCTTAAGTTCTTCTTTAAAGAGCTCCAAGTTACTCTTCTTCTTTTCCTTTTCATTACTTTTCTTCAAAGTCTGAAAAAAAATTGAAAAATAAAAACTTCTTGTGCCAACGTACTGATGTTAGATGAGATTTGCTGGTTTTGAATGTACTTACATTTCTTTTGTCTAATGCTAAAAACTGAGGCGGGGTCTCCAAAGGCAGGATGCTTTTAGTCTGGTTCTCAAAACGTGATTTGGGTTTGTATAACTTTCCTCTTTTCTCATCAGCAGCTGCTTCTTCTGCAAAGAGAGGAAAAACATAGTTCAAAACGCACATCAAATATTATTCTCCCCCCATTTCTGCAGTGTTATTAATGCAATGAATAACTTATTAAAACACAAATGCATTGCTGCATAGGCTATTAAATTTTTTTTGTCCGTTTACTGCATTTGCCATCAGTACTTTGTATACCGTTTTAACTTCATTGTTGTTTGTATATGAGTAATATTTCCTCTTATTTGTTTTTCTTAGTCCAGGGACTGCATATGAAAAACAGACATTTAGCTAATTGTGGTACATTTGCAGTGATGTTTTTGCAAAGAAAATAATCATATATAAACCAAAAGTGGTGCAACAGTATACCTTTTGTTGCATTTGCAATACCGCCTCGGACAAAAGCCTTGACTTTTCCCTCTCCTCCACCTTCAAAAGCAGCAAGAAACTCCTCATAAATCTCTGCTGCAGCCCGCTCATCTTCCTGAACACAGAAATTCAACGTAAAGGAAAAGGAGTAAGAGATCAGCAACATCGCCTCAATTTGCAAAGTTAATTTATTATAAAGTATGACTGAAAAACAAATTCAATCTTGCCTTTTTCTTTATTTCATCTTGTTCCTTCTTGCTTAAGGTCCTTTTTGCCACTGCCATTTTACCGATGCTGAAAGACTTCAGTTTGCTCTCAAGCAGCGCCTGTCGATGTAAACAAAGGGTGGTTGGCTTAAACAGGTATTCTCTAACGCTTTATATTTACACCATCACTTACAGGTGATCACAAAAACTTCTGCGTTACATAATGTAGATGTCTGTTATTGAGGTGAGAAGTAACGGTTGTTATCTTGTCAGACCACAGAAGCGCTGTTAATGACTGACACGCGCACTACATTGCGAGGTAACGTGCACAAGAAGTCTGCAATATTGACAAAAACATTGGTAGATAAATAAACGGTATATTTTCAATTCAGTAAAACTGGACTGAACAAAATAAACCAAAAGCCTAGCTGGTCGGCGTGAACTGCTGCGCGAGTGACTGAATACATCATGCTGAACGGCTAATGGTTGTTACGAGAGGCTAACGTTGACATAACGTTAGGCCACCGTTTCGAAATATGTAATCTGCTACTTCTAACCTCTGATATGAGCCTACCAAACGGTAGTCTGAATATTGGTTACATCGATAGCAAGTTGTTGGCTAACTATCTAAATTTCCGAGCCGACTGTTTAGACTACTGGTTGCTGAAACGAATTCATTAGCTTAGCTTAGCCTGACTAAATTGGCTTGTGTGGCCGGTGAGCCAGATTTCGCTTCAGCTCGGTGGCACTTTGCTAACATCGTTGCGCACACTTGTAAGTATGGTCTGTAGCCATTTGCTAATAAGTAAATACTTAAGATTTCCCAAGCACAGTGTAATGTACATCGTTTTCACTACATATGGCATAACACAGTTAATACAAGAACAAATATTAAATTTCACCTTAGCGCTAGCTTTTTGAGAGCCAGGCGTTCGGTCCGCCATCTTTTGAGAAACTAAAATAAAGTCGATCGTCGATCAAATGATTAGCGCCTGACTTGAAATTTCAAGGCAACACAATCAATCGATGAGCTAGTGATGTTTAGTTCAACTCAGTTCTATATATATATATATATATATATATATATATATATATATATATATATATATATATATATATATACACACACACACACACACACACACACACACACACACATAAGTTATTAGTGCTGGAACTAACAAGTTGTTATGTGGGCCACATGGGTGTAGTTGGTCCAAAGAAAATTCAGACTGAGACTTGTTTAGTGGGTTGGCTATGTGGATGATTAAGGACAAATAAACCAAAGAAAATGACAAAAATGGGCTTAAACGTATAATAGTTTTTTTCTCCACCAGTGTCAAGATAGCTTGATGTCATAATAGTATAACTGACACACCAGGTGTAGAGCGAGTGAAATTGCCTCTTCTTTTCAAATATTTACAAAGCAATCTTTTGATTCCTTGATTTCCTAAACAAGATCATCTTGTGGTTACTAGGCTCAAATTTGGTATTTTGAATACAGTCCAGCTGTGAAGACATATGGTTTCTTTTTGTAAAACACTGAATGCATTTGCTTAGTATATATATATATATATATATATATATATATATATATATATATATATATATATACAAAGCCCCACACGACGCATTTTATTTTATCCAGTAAGTGGAGCTCTTATACTATCTCCAATTTATTGATCTCACCTGGAAATATCAATTACAAGCGATGGTAATTTACAAATTCATTTTCTAAAATCCTCGCCTCTTTCAGCTGGTGTTATACACATGATGCGTCATCCCCCTTTGGAAAATATTGTCAAGTCTCAGCAAATGTAGAAAGGTCCATATGGTCCTTATTTATTGTAACGTCAAACCATATACGGGTTAGTTCTTCAGTCAAGTTAACTCGTGCCAGCTTTTCTTTCTTTTTTTTTCTTTCACAAACCAGGTGAAGCATGGAGCTAATCCAATAGGCTACCCACACCCTCCCAGCGCGTCTTTCATCCTTTCCCCCCGTGCTCCGTCCCTCCTACCACACAGAACAAACGCTATATTCATGTGTGGAGCTTGCAGTTGCTCAAACTCCCTGCAGGAACTCCTGGGTACTTTTCCTCACCGTCTCAGCTGCTGAGCACAATGCCATTCATGCCACGGAGCGAAAACAGGAGAGGCGCCTGCTCCATCTACCCAACAATGTGGAGAACATGCAGTATTTTTTGCGCATGGACTCTACTGTTCTTGACAGAAGTCTGCGCGCAATCTCAGCGAAGGTACATCTTTGATTCCTCTCCATGAGTTTTATTAGAACAATTTATGAGACATCTAGGTGTCCAGGATCTCGTGAATGCTGTGGAGGACAAGAGTTTATTTGGAAAGATATTCTGCAGTCTGGGCTGCCTCTGGACATTTTGCGCATTGGCGAGGTATCAGACCTCAGCTTGATGCAGATTATCATCAAGTTTTTAAATGTTTTTGTTTTTTAAAAAATTATTATTAATATCATAGTTTGAATATACCATCATCATCAAATGATAGCCTGTTCATAGAGAATATTTTTTTCCCTCTCCAGACCAATCTTCACATGTGGCGGAAACATTACAGGAGAGTCTGGAGTGATCGGGAGCCAAGGGTACCCAGGAGTTTACCCTCCAAATACCAAATGTGTATGGAGAATCACAGTAAGTCCAGTTTGATACTCAGTAGTTTTTCTGGGACATTATAGGACAACATGTCAATGTTCTTTTAACACTGACATGGTAAAACAACATTGGTTATTACAAATATACTAAAAAACACTACACAATTCAGTGGCAAGACACTTTTTTGGCGAAGCCTTAACTACCAATTTTATTCTAAAAATACTTGTCCACAGCCACAACTGGCTTAAAGCTATGTTTGTTGGCTGGTTCTGCTACGTTATTGAACTTTGAAGCAGTCAAGCTGCTGGTGTAACAGCTGCCTTTATAACCAGATCCTGGTGCAGAGTGCTGTTTCAGGTTTGATAGATAAGCAAAAACTTGAATTGAACATTGTTTCATCCCATTTAAGCAATATCAAGTATCACAAGATCTACAGGCTACCTGTTGTGCCATTTGTACATTACTCAGTGATACTGTAATTCCTTGTGTGATCTTCCACCCAGGTCCCTGAAGGCAGAGTGGTGGTGTTATCATTTCGCTTCATTGATCTAGAGAGTGACAGCCTGTGTCGCTATGACTACGTGGATGTTTACAGCGGCCATGTCAGTGGACAGAGACTTGGTCGCTTCTGTGGGACATTCAAGCCAGGAGCCCTCGTTTCCACGGGCAACAAGATGCTCCTGCAGATGATATCTGATGCCAACACTGCTGGGAGCGGCTTCCTCGCTGTTTTCTCTGCTGCCTACCCTTATGAGAGAGGTAGGCCAGAGTCAGCAGCACTCATTGGCTCACTCAGTCATTTCAGTGTTGCAAAGTGACTGTGTTGAGAGTATTAAACAAGCAGAGGGGACTGTGTCAACACAAGTTATTTCAGACTGTCTGCACAGACAGAAACATTGTGTCATCTTTGTGTACTTTTCTGCATAATTTCATGAATCACATTTCAAAACTCTTCATTTCTGGAAAATTTAAAGAACTTTGGAGGTTTTATTGGCGAGAACTGGCTTTAGGTGCCAGACAAAAAGAGAGCTGGATCTCAGTTCTACCCAGCATGATATGGAATTCCACTGAATCTTTTCCTTTTTTTTTTCTTCAGCGTTTTAGTAGAGGGCTCAGGCCAAAGGCATCCCTTTTTCCTGTATGCGGTCCTACTGACTGCTTTTGTGGAATTTTAATGGCTGCTTTCTGGCTCAACAACCTGACAGCTGATAAGGATATGGTGCATGTGTTTATTGGACTCATATATGTACCATCCATGTGTTAAGTGGCTATTTTTATCACTGGGCTAAATTGGGTTTCTTCCTCAATAATGTTGGAAAAAAAAAATCAAAGTTCACATTATGCAAAACAAATTGAGCCCAAACAGCTTGTCGCTTCTGTGATGACTGACTGGAAATATGTTAGGTTTTTAAAACATGAGTAATGACTAAATCTCTATTACTATGCATATAATTACAATAAGGGCAATGACAGCACTAATAAAAGTAGTTCATGACATGATTTTATAACTGAACCATAATTTTACTACTCAGAGATGGTGGAGGATTTCCTTTAAGCAACAAGGATGATGTTTTGCCTCTACAGGGGACCAGTACTGTGGAGGCCGACTTGACAAGCCCTCTGGGTCGTTCAAAACGCCTAACTGGCCCGACAAAGACTACCCAGCTGGGGTCACCTGCTCCTGGCATATAGTGGCACCAAAGAACCAGGTCAGACATTTTATGTTCAAATAATTTTTGGAAACAAAAGCAAGCGTGAATGATTGGAAAACTGCTCTCAGAGGCTGAAGAAAAAAACCTTACAAGCCCCTGCATGAAAAAAGAATTTCCTGTCGTTTGTCTCCCGCTGCAGATTATTGAAGTAAAGTTCGAGAAGTTTGACGTGGAAAGAGATAACTACTGCCGCTACGACCACGTCTCCATCTTCAACGGGGCAGAAATAAACGACGCAAAAAGAATCGGCAAATACTGTGGCGACAGCCCCCCAGCGTAGGTGATTTCTGTAATGCAGCAGGTACCTTTTTTGGTAAATTGTCTGTGCTGTGATGACAACTCAGTTTACCCTCAGTCTGCTTTCCTGTGCTGCTCTCTAGGCCAGTATTCTCAGAGGGGAATCAGCTCCTGATCCAGTTCCTGTCAGATCTCAGTCTCACTGCAGATGGCTTTATCGGACACTACAAGTTCAGACCAAAGAAATCCCCCCTACCACTGTAGCCCCCACCACCACAACGCTGCCAGTCACTACCAGACCTATACGTATGTAGCAACTTGATTCCTACAAAACAATGAAAGGAATTACATCTTTTTTATCTGTTGATGCAGTTTCTGTGCCACTTTGTTAACACATGAATTTAAACATAAAAGGGATTTGGAATCTGCTTACAACAGCAGGTTAGGCAAAGGGTATTAATAGAAAAAAATGCTTTAGTAACAGTGCAATGTGGCTGCAATTAGATCTATTAACCCAGTGCTGCTTTTTACTGCACATGGCTTTGAACTCTGAATCAAAGCTGCTTTATATTTATAGCAATGGTGCAAATGATCTGTTTATATTACAAAAAGCAGTTGATACACACAACTTAACATTCAGTTTCCTGTGTACAGCGAGTTCTCAGGACACACAGTTCTAGAGAGAGGAAGTCCCTGTAAATATTCAGCCCAGCACATGTTAAAAACACATATGCTAAAAGTATGTTTGCTCACATTTCTCTTGTGTAAAGTGTACAAAACGCAAGTTAATACACAGTGTGGGTACATGTCTGCACATACAGCTATAGCTCATTCCCACACGCTCTTGTTTTTTTTGTTTTTTTCCCTTAGTCAGGCCAGGCAGCCCCTGCTGTATAATGTCATACTGTGACACAGCTTTCTGGGTGGCTTATCTTCTCTGGCTTTTCCCCATTCAGTAAGAAAAATATTTAGTCAGTCACCTCAAGCCGTGGTTCTTTCCTTTATGGACTCTATATTATCTCTAACTTGAAAAACAGATGTTCTCTTGTCTCATTACTGTACTATTCGTCTCTGAGGCTGGCAGCCATTCATTTGGAGAGACTCATATGTTACTGAGAATATCCTGGAGATGAACCACAAGAGACGTAGATGTTGTAACTATAGTTTGCATGCTTGCATCAATGGCCGCCAAAATTACAGATTGAGTTTTCTCCTGTGTGTGTGTGTGTGCCCCCGCAGCTCTGACGCACTCTGTTGCCCTGTGTCAGCAGAAATGTAAAAGACGAGGAACACTTGAGAGTAATTACTGCTCCAGCAATTTCGGTAAGAACATCAATGCTTATTACAATTTACAGTGTGAAAACCTCATAAACACTCAATGATAGAATCCAGCTTTTGTTATGATAACTATTGCAAACATGCCGTTACTGGACAGCCTGTAGCAGAAGTCCCCGTGATGCACAGCACTGCGCAACAGTCTTGCACTCTTGCTTGTAATGAGCAAAACAATTCTGCTAATGGCTTAAGCAAAATTTTCTTGATAAGATTTATTGAAATAAGATGCACTGACTAAAAAGAAGATCTTATATTTTACTGAAATGTTTCTCTTTAAGTAATTTTGTCTTATTTTGAGTGTGATGAGATTTTTGAAAATTAGAAAAATATACCTGCTAAGATTTGAGTTTTTGCAGTGAAGCCACTTAACCATGACTGATGATCCATTCTTCACACAACAAACTGAGCAAATGAAAATAAACTGTATACACATTGTTATTTTTTTGCCACTCAGAATTTATTCCCTCTTTTTGCATCTAAGTATTAAAGTGACTAAAGATAATAGTTTTGCACACGTAAATTGTATTTATGAACAAACAAGGTGACTCTTGAAGAGCTATTAGATAAGTATGGTGTACAGTGTGTCATTAAAAAATAGCAATAGTCCAGGACCTAAAACAGGACCTGAGGGATGCATCTGACCTTCAGTCCGTCCATTTACTGCTGTCAAGGAAGGGAAAAAAGTTGAGGTATGCCATATGACACAAGAACAGGACTGAATATCAGTGGTAACACGATAGAGTGATGAATCCTCCTCAGAGCCCCTGGACTGTGTGCATCATCTTTACAGAGAACAGAACAAAGGAGAGGCAAGAAGAATAGAGGTGACCATACTAATAATTGACTTTCCAACTTGTGGAACTTTGTACATTATGTTTGCATGTTTTAGTAAATTGCTGCACTCGTTTTTCATTTTGCAGGCAGTTTACAAAGAAATGAGCAGTAGCATAAGACTTTTACACAGTACTGTAAAGCAGCAGACCCCCCCCCATTGCCAAAAATCTCCCGCATAGCTGCTTCCACTGCTGATCATGCCTCTATCTTTGCTCCTGTCATTTTTGCTCGTACATTTGAAAGACTTTCTTGATAGCCTGCCAGGAACTGAGGGGCTGAATACAGTAGGACACAGTTACCTCCACTGTAAACACACACACAACCACTGACTGTGGTTAAACTATCATTAGAAAAATGTGTTGATTTATGCTTGGCCTTCATTTGCCTGCTCTCCCTCTCTGATGTTTTCCTCCCTGAGATGTTTACTGCATGTGTAAGACTGGTATTTCAAAGAGTTGACTTGGATTTGCACAGACTGTGGAACGATGTGGTGGCACATGTGGAAAAAGTCGTCCATGTGATGTGGTGGTGGAAGCCAGCACATGATATAGCAGGTATTAGCTAACATGTGGCTAATTATAATGTGTCTGACAACTTAGTAGCTTTAGCAACAACTTAAAACCAGACATATTATAAGCAGCTTCAAAGCAAGTCAGTCTGTAGCAGCAGCAGCTGCACCGTAGTCACTCTAAAAGGAATGCTGGGATATGAAGGTCTTTCAGAATAACAGCGACTTTTGAACATGCTGGACCAGTGCTAATGGAGCAAGATCTCACGAGATTTCATTAGTAGAAATATCAACACTGCGCTTTTTAATATCGATTCGATATCGCTCCACAAAATATCACAATACTTCGGTGTTTCGCTATTTTCTTACACCCCAGCAGTGGTAAGCTGCATACGTTACAGTGACGCACCAAGTACTCGCCTATTTTAAAAGCCTCCAAACACACACACAACCACTGACTGTGGTTGAACAGTGTATAAACCCGCACTTTGTGCCCATAACGCAAGTTACTGGCGGTGTATCCTCACACCTTCGTTTTGCCCAGAATTCATCACGCACAAGTTTGGTGATTTTTCACAGTGAATCTGCGTCTGGCTCTGGTCCCAAGACTTCCTTTGGTTGGAAGTCCTTTTTTTCTGACACCTAAGGTTTAAGCCTGCTTGCATCTCTGAGACTTTAGAGTCTGGGTCCATAGATGGTTCTGAGAGCTGTTCTGGTTCGGACTCAGCTATCGCTGAATGACAGCCTGGTTCGACTACCAGATCCTGGATGTCAAGGTCGTGGCTGCACGTTGTCATCTTGAGTTTCTTTAAATTTTGGTTTGAGGTTCTCAGCATGGAGCTCTGTCTGTGTGAGCTCACTCTGGTCTTCTGAGTTTGGTTCTTTGGATGCCAGTTTCTCAGCGATGTTCTAGTATTTCTTCATCTCGTGATAATATCCATTTCTATAAACCGATGAGGTTAAAGATGAGAGTACGACATAAAGCTAACAAAACACCACGGTGAATAAGAGAGAGAATACCAGTACAGTAGCTGAAAATAAAATGTCACAATCATGTTCTCCCTCGTAGGGAAGAATATCAACTGTTTTACAGTAAATCAGAGTATAATCACTTTTTCATTATTTGACATAGGCGAGCACAAAATAAGTATAAATACTACAAAGGAAAGCTTCTCTCTTTATTAGACAGACAACTTTCTGTAATAATGATATTGACTCATCTATTGTCCTATTCCATCACTATAGTGACTTAAACCCTCAATATCAATTAAGGGACATGTCAGCAATAAAGTCATGCAAAGAAGATGAGTCAAGCCCTCAGAAGTTCACATAGTAACGCAGAAATAGGAAATTTCTGTGTAAGAACAAGGTTTGGTTTGTTTTATGAATTGCTGACAGATAACAGCAAAAGCTGCTGTACAAATCCATCAGAATGACAAAGGTTTGTCAAAGCTGAAGTCTGAAAAAGCACATCATGAGCAGATAGACAACATGATATGATCTAGTCAGAGGCAATTCTAGGATCAGAGGTTTAGTACTGAGCATCCAGAAAGCTGCCCGGCCAGCTAAGATTAATTCAATTGTTTTGTACAGTTTGACACAAATTCATTCCCACATGTGAAAGATCAGCAAAACACACTTCATAAAACATTATGAAGAGGGAAGCTGTGATAGAAGCTGATTTCCAGCATATTGGTGCCTTGTTCCAATAGTGAATCAAATCCACCAAAATCCAGAATGTCCAGAAATAAAGTTATTGCTGCTATTTGAGCTATTTGCTATTTTTGTTGTGAAAACATTACATTTCAGCAAAGTACAGTATGCTTTTTTTTTTTTTTTTACTTTTCAAGTTTGTGAAATAAAAAAAAGCACATACAGTTAAAATATAAATTTAAAAAAATCTCTCACATTTAAAGGGTGCTGGGATTTAATTTAGGGGTGTTTGCACCCCCAAAAATGGTTATGGATCCATATAAGAGCCCACACAGATTTCACTTCACCACTTGAACAGACGAACGAACAGCTCCTTTAAAGGGATATTGTGTAAGTTCTCCTGTTATTTATTCACAAAAACTGATTATTTGGTTCAAAAGTGTTTTTTCATTAATCGGTAATCACTCCCATCAACAAACTGAAGTGCTCCTCTAAGTTCTAAATTTGCCGTTCGTATCATTCATTTACACATCGAGCGGGGCGGCTCGGTGGAGGCTGCCATGTCGTATCGCCATGTTTTTGCGTTTGGGAGAAGCGTGACAGTAGGAAAACACAGAAACTCACCGGACACACCGGAGTTTTCAGCTCAGTTTGAGGTAATGCCTTTGAAAAGTCACCGCGCTGCAGAGGAGAGAAACCAGCGTCTCACTGATGCTGGGTTCACGTGCAGTCGGGCAGACGGCCGTTGGTAACAAACCAGATGTCATTTTAATCAATGAAGCCGAGCGAAAGACGGTAAAACATGGGTCAGGGAAAACAATACGACATCGCCATGACAACAAATCAGATGTGGACTGATGTCACTGTAACTGACGGACCACGTCTTCACATAGAGGCCGGTGATAACTTTACATGCATCGGCTGTCGTCGGTCTGCCTGGTTTCACGCGAATGCAGCATGAAAAGTACGAGGGAGCTGCTCCCGATTACACAGTGTCTCTTTAATGCGTCAGCTTGGAATCCGATGAATAATTGATGGAACGTTAGATCAAAGTCAGCAAATGCAAATTTCAGTCCTATTATGCTAATAATGGAATGGTTTTACTTTGTATTAGCACTTGTTTCCTTTTCGCTAGCTTCTGAAACCTGCATTTTATGATCTTGTTTGGTTGAACTTTGAAACGTGTCAATAAACATAAATCCAACTGAACAAAACTTTGCTGTCATGAGAACAGACACTATTTACAGTTCACATTCAAATGAAATTTCAAACGAGTGGGCCATTAAAGAGCAGATACATATTTAAAAACAAGACCATCTATAACTATAATAAATTATACAAAAATCTGAATTAAAAAAAATAAAAATATTGCACATCCATAATTACCCTTAAATTAAATCCCAGCACCCCTGAAACTTAGTATAGTATAAAAGTATAAAAACCATACTGTAGGCCTACTTTGTTGGAATATTTTCACAACAAAAATACAACAACCCTCACCCCTCAAATCTGGTTTGATCCTGCCCATCTCGCATATAGATAGCAGTAATAGCCTAACTTTGTTTTTATGATCAATATTCTACATGTAAGTTTGGAAAACTGTCTGAATGTCCATAAATAAGGGATATAAATGGGGTTTTGATAGATCTGCTTCACCGCTTAGACACAGGGGTTAAAGTGGGCTGGAGCCCACCAGAGCCCAGCTCCACCACCTCGGGCCTGAGCTTCGCCTATACTCAACGCACATCAGAGTGTCGATTGCGGCGCCAATTTCTTGGGTGCGTTGGGCCAAACAAAGTTTTGTGTTGTCAGACATTCCCCTACATATCTGACCTTATTCATTTACACCTGCCAGACCGTACTCTGCAGTTTTCTGATTGAGATTATTAGTAGCTCTACGCACACACACTTCAGTACCAGAAGAGACCGATCCTTTCAGCCAATAGCAACCAAACTGTGGAGTGCATCGCCTCTCTCTTTGGGATGCTTAGATTCTCTCGATTCTTTTGAAAATGAATTGAAAACATCAAGCAGGCTTTTAGTTTTATAACTGTGCCAGCAACTACCCTAATGCCCCAGCCACCACAACCACCACCAGGGTCAGGGGTCAGAGTGCCCAGGCTGCGAACCACTGCTTTAATCTAATAACACCTAAATTCACGATAATACTGTTGTCCTCAAATTTATTCATACCCTCCCATTAAAGAAAAAGCTGCGTTATAGTTATTCACATAACAAGAAACTAAAAAAAGTAATAAAATTTTTTTTTTAAAAAATCCTAAATTAGAATTTAAGGAATAAAATATTTTCAGTTGAAAAAAAAAAAACTAAAAAAAAAAAAACTGTCCCAACCAGGAAGTTTAATTTATTGCTAAAAAGTATGTTTTATTACAAAAATATATAGAAAGTATTGAAGCTAAAAGTACCCATAAATGTCCTTTTGACTTTATAAAATTAGGTTATTCATTGTTTTTGTTGGTTGGGCTAGAACTATTTTTATCGTAGTGTAATGTGCTGTTTTTCGATCTCTTAACTGATTATTTGGTTAATAAAACCACTTAAATTACAGGCAAATACTTCACATAATGCTCCAGTTTATACTCAATTTCAGTAAATTAGTAAATTTACAGAAATGCAATGCTCACATATGTTAGAGGCGGTGATCCACTAGGCTGGAAACAGCTGGTCTAATCAACACTTTCAAGTTGTGGCGGCTGATATTGCTTTTGATTTATAGTCGCCAAAAGCTGCTCGCTGCTTTATAGTTGAAACTGAAACAAGCATGTTTCATCTCTGTCAGGAAATGAAAAAGGGACTATATAAAGTGAAGACATATTGGTACGATCAGTGTAAAGAATCCTGTTCATGCTGAATGAGCCGTGGTTCTGTCTGACTCCACAAGCTTCGCTCTCACCTGCAACTGCTAAATCTCAGAGCAACAACTCTGTATGTTTTGTACTTTTTGTGACCAGGTCAGACGAAACAGGAAATGACTGAAACTTTGCCTCCATTGTTTACCACTCGGAAAAAAAGAGAACTGGGGGCAAATGGCAACTCTTTGTTCTTTATAGAACTGCAAAATGAGTTCTCAGAAAATTAGCCTTGCCCCTCGAAGCTGAAAATGATATTGTTGATGTTGTATCCTCTGAGTTCATGTAAAGAAGCTCAGTAAGCTCATGGATGAGAGAGGAAAGAGTAAAAAGGTCATGAGGGGGATGCTGATAGTCTGAAAGGAAATGTTGAGAGACTCAGTTGTTAATTCACGCCGACATTTTTACAGGCAGGCTGCACTTCAAAAACAAGGAAGCAAAATGTGGTACGCACACGTTGTTCACATTTTCTCAGCTCATTAATGTTTCTTATAAAACAACAGATTTTCTTCACTGCAGCTGTCTCTTTGTTAAAATCCCTTCCGTCAACTCCAGGCTCCTTTTTCTCAGATACTGCAATTCTTTCTGTTAATCCTTCCATTTCTTTTATGCTTTTGGCAAAAAAAAAAAAAAAAAAAAAAACATCCAGAAGACATCTGTTTACTTAAGCCTCCAGCAAAACAAACTGATGTGTTTCAGTGCTTTTTAATTTTCTGCCTGAAATGAGACAGTTACATCCTCCTGCATTTAAGTGGGTCTCCAAACTTTTATTATGCTGCTGTTGTCACTGTTTGTAAAATGAGTTGTTTTGTCTAAACTACAGGTCAGAAAAACACTTGCAGACACTCCTTTAGAGTTTGTTAATGAGACAACGAACCAGTGAATTCTTTGTGTATTTATACCGTATGCGCTGTCTAGTAAAAGATAAACATTTTTGTGTACATATCCAGAGACATTACTGTATAGACTTAAAGTGAAATACAGTTTGATCATGTTAAGATCAGCTGATTGATTCAGCTATGTATGCAAATCACTTCAACACCTCAGAAAACTGAGCTGAGTGTGTTTTCCTGTAAACCTCAGAGTTCAGCTGTGTGTCTGTGATTTTTGTTACACAATCCAAAAATTGAGCGGGGCATGGCTTTTGGAGACCAGTGTGCCACCTCCACGTGTTTTAGAGATGTTACGGATTATGAGCTCTTAACATTTTCATAGTTGTTTTTCCCTTTTTTTGCCATTCTGGTAAAGTTTTATCTTTAATCTTTCTGAGGAACTCTGTTTCAAAGCTGCTCTGGCTTTTAAAGACGCTTGTTGGGAAAATCTAATCTAATCATTTGGGATGTAAGCTGAACCACCTGCGTCTGCTCTCTTAAAGTCTTTTCTTCATGAGAGACGGGTGAGGATATGTTGACATGTTGGAGAAAATTCTTTACTTGACTGTATGTTGTGAAGGAGCCATCATCATGAATGTTGTGTTTTCACCACAATGCTTCCAACATCAAATTCTTACTTAAAATAAGCTTCAGACTATTTTGCCTGCATAAAAGTCTGCACTTTTAGCTCACATTGATTAAATTACTGTTCTGGTGTACAGTTTAAAGAAAAAAAAAAAAATAGGGCAGTTTCCAACTGTATCTGAACAAAACTGTAAATTTCCTCTCTTTTCTATGTTTCATGCCATTTTTTTTTTATCACATTTTTTGCTTTTTTGTGTGTCTGACAGTGATAACTGGGACAGTCATCACTGCAGTGATGAAGGGAGGAAGCATGTACGCCACTGTCTCCATCATTAATGTGTTTAAAGAAGGCAACCTGGTAATCCAGCAGGCGGGAAAAACTATGAGCACCAAGATCATTATCCTGTGCAAAAAGTGCCCATTTATCAGACGAGGTGAGTGCACTGCTGCAACTGAATGATCTTTCCATGTGAACAAAGAAAAAAATTGTCATCTTGTAAATGATAACTGTGAGAAAGTTCCTTGTTGACTGTTTTAAATAACCAGTGGCTCTGAGTTTGCCTCCTCTGCTGTGCCATAACGCTCAGCTGAACAACCCAAAGTGTTAGGTGAGCGGCAGAACTCACTGCCCAAACAAAATATGTTTATATGTACGCATATAAACATAAGACATACAGACCTGCCGTGTGCAGATTCTCATATTCGGCCTCCCTGAATGTCTCTGCCGTTCCGCCACTGCATTCAGGTTTTTTTTGTGTGACCTATCCAGGCTTGAACTACATCTTCATGGGTCAGGTGGACGACGAGGGCCGGGGGAAAATCGGCCCACACCACTTTGTCATGGCCTTCAAGGCGAAGAACCAGAAAGGACTCAATGTTCTGAAAAACAAGCATTGCTGAGTTCCAGTAGCTCCGAGGATCTCCTCTGAACTGGCCTCCCCGCGGCTCAGCTAGGGATGGAAACAATTAAGCAGAAAACAAATCTCCTTCTCAACGACATCAACACAGGCCACAAAATAAAACCAAATCTGGATAAAGAGCTGCCAGCAAAACATAGAATATGCATGATTTATTCACATTTGTGTTTATGTATTTTGTTGCAGTTTGTTTGGTTTTTGGGACACACAAAGCACTGAGTTATTCCAGCCTGTCTCCTATTAACAAACAGTCTGTCACTTTGTTTTGCAAACCGAGCTTAATGAGCAGTAAAATAAGTTGAAATTTCCACGTCTCTTCACAGATCATTCCCAGCCTAGTCGCATTCCTGTCATGCTCCTAGTGGGGGTTTACGTTGTAGCCAATAAGAGAAACATTTTCTCTGTGCACATCTGTTATGATGTCCCGTAGTGGCACTTGTAGCCTCAGATCATTCCAATTTGTATTACTCACTCCCCCCCCTTCAAGTCTGCAGGACACAATGTGAATGAAGCCCAGGATCGATGCTTTAAACAAAGAGATCTGTTCGGTAAAATCATCTCAGATTTGACAAGCCTGACTAAGATCTGCAGGGGAGTCATTGTAGTTTTTATGATGGTGTAACAAACTGATGTTAATGTCTGGTCTTTCTGGGAAGGGTTGGATGTTTTAAATGTGGTGATGAAAGTGCAATACATATATTTAACATGTTCAGAATTCCTTTAAAGAGATTTGTCTGAATTTATGTGAAACCTTTAGAGCCAAAGCTCTTTCCTTTAGTTTATGGATGCAAAGCACCGCCATTAGTGCATGTCATTAACTCACTGTTATTGTTTTAAAGGTTAAAGATATTTTCATAAGGAAAAAGTTTATGAATATTATTTATATTTTGTTGTTTTTGTCCACCTAAATAAACTTCGTTAACAGTTTCCTTTTGCATGTCTCTCTTTGTGCAGAAACTTTCACCTAGAGACTAAAAAATGCCTACTAGTATTTGAGGTGTTGTGTTTGGGGAAGTCAAGGCAACTATGCTCTACTAAGCATGAGAATGGATCAGGTGTGTGCAATGTGACTCTCACATGGACTGGAACACCGGGGAGTTGGCTCCACAGCTCACTTTTTTCTGGACTGTCTGACCTGCTGTAACCAAAAAGGTTTCAAGAGGAGAAAATGATGTTAACTAATTTATATAAAGTAATTCAAATGCAATTAAACCCCCCCAAAAAAGTCAAACTTTCCATAAATCTTTATTTTATATTCCCGTTGAAAACAATGGCTTTCTTAATTTACAAAAAAGTTAAATAGCAGAATAAGAGATAGGAGGCCTGAGTCTGCAGGCTTTGGTGCTGGATAAATATTATTCGAGTAAAGTTCCAGGTTTTAAAGGTGCCTCTGTGACTCGGAAGAGCTGAATTTTTGTACATGCTCAGGTAGTATTCCAATACACATGAAGCAAAGATTTTATAAAGAGGAAAGCAGAAAGTGAAAGAGTTTTGTTGGTTTTTTTAGCTCCTCGGGTAGAACATTGCGTATTTGGACGTCCGGAAGCCCAGCAGGTCCCTCATCTCGTTGCGAAACTTGGAGAGGTCTTGGCGCAAGTCATTCAGATTTTCCACTGTGGCCTGGTCTGTGCTCTGCATCTTCTGCCGTGTGGAGGTCAGGTAGCGGTGAACCAGACAACACATGATCTTCTGGTAGTTCTCATCACGCTTCTGCTTCAGGTTCTTCCACTCCTGGATGGAAACAGCAGTGAAGGAATTTAAAGCCATATTTTTTCAAATCATAAAACAAACCCCAATTAAAGAAAATACTTTTTAAAATATCTTTATCTGTATTTTGGTAGATTATTTGAATCTTTATTCAATATACATTTTTTTACATTTTTTAAGAATGTTTTTGAGTATCTTCAGCATCCAGCTTATTTGATCCTGAACACACTCCAAAAGGTTGTGAAAGAGGTAAAGAAAAGCAGAAAAGTTTATAGAATATATGAGTAAGACCTTTTTGGAGTAATCTTTAACTGTCCGATTAAACTGGTGACAGATGAGGGTTCAAGATTTGTTATTAAAGAAGCATTTGTTAAAGAATTTGTATTTTCAAGCAACGATGTGCCAAACTCCATCAATTAAGTTTAAGTTCAAATTTATTTATGGAGCACACTTCACAACAATCAACCAATCGGCCACTTAACAACTGACAAATATGGAGCAGGGTGCCAAAACACTTGAAACACAATTCTGTAACAACATACAGTAGACTAATAGCACAAATGATAAAAATAAGAATTTAGATTTAGAAGTATATGTTAAAAACAGAGGGAACATAGAAAAAATAATATCAAGGAGGAGGAGAGCACAAAACAGCAAACACCATACGTAGCATAAAAATAGAATTTAAAAATTTAAAATATAGATAAAAATTAAAATAAACAGACAACAAATAGAAATACAGCACAGCAGAAGGAGACTGGCTTCCAAACACCTGGCTAAAGAAGGTTTTAAGTGCTTATTTAAAAATGGTGACAGACTCAGCAGATCTGACAGACAGTGGCAGTGCATTCCATAGATGGGGGGCCACAACAGAAAGGGCTCTCCCACCCTTTAAAGCACATTTAACCCGATCACCAGGAGACCCTGAGAAGAAGATCTCAGAGTCCTGGGGAGTCATAGCGGATCAGGAGCTCTGAGATGTACAAAGGGGACAGAACAATAAGGGCTTTATACACCAGCAACAGAATTTTAAACTGGATTCTAAAACCCACTTGTAGCCAGTGAAGCTCAGCTAAAATAGGTGTAATATGCTTACGCCTGCCCCTGCCAGTTAGCATATGGGCAGCGGCATTCTGAGCTATTTGAAGCTGGTGCAATGTTGGTTTAAAGAGGTCTTGGTAGAGTGAATTACAGTAGTCCAGCCGTGACACGATGAGAAGATGAACCACCCTCTCCATGTCTCGCCTGGGCAGATATGGTTTTACCTTGGCTAGCAGTCTCAGACGGTAAAAGACACTCCTCACTACAGAGTTAACCTGTTTGTCCAGTTTTAGTACACCATCCAGAGTAGCTCCCAGACTTTTGACAACAGGATGTATGTGTGGAGATAGAGGACCCAGTGAGGGAGCCACACTGTTTTATGTTGGGTGAAAGATAATGACCTCCATCTTGTCTTCATTCAGAAGCAGAAAATTCTGAGACATCCAAGTTCTGAGCTCAGCAAGACAACTAAGGAGCCTGTATAGAGTCCCCATCTGAACTCAGAGGTACATAAATTTGGACATTGTCTGCATAGCAGTGATAAGATATCCTGTGCTTCTCAAAAATTTGACCAAGTGGAAGTAGATAAAGACAGAACAATAATGGGCCAAGGATGGAACCCTGGGGGACACCACAGGTGAGCAGGGATGGGGCAGAGGAGAAGTGGTCAAAATGGACTGAGAAAGATCTATCATTAAGATAGGACGAGAACCAATTCAAAACAGAGCCCTTTAAACCCACACAGTGCTCCAGACGAAACAACAAAATCTGGTGGTTCACGGTGGCAAACGCTGCTGTTAGATCCAGCAGAACCAGAGCAGCAGAGTGGCCTGAGTCTAATGTTAAAAAAAGATAATTAAAAATCTTTAAAAGGGCAGTCTCTGTGCAATGAGCAGATTTAAAACCAGATTGAAATTTATCAGAGATTTTGTTTTGGTCAAGGTGAGACTGTAACTTGTAAAACAAACTTATCAAGAACTTTTGATATGAAAGGGAGTTTTAAAATACAGATGCGGGCATGAAAATATTCCCCTTTCTGCCAACTGCCAGCCACTTACCAGCGACTTGTCTGCTAATTCAATCGCACAGAGAAACGCCTGTGTGCCCAGGGGAAACGATTTCAGAGCATAAATGAATGCCCGGAACAAGGACGTTTCCACACGCCAAGTTTGGACACCGTGCGTGATGATGTATTTGCGGGACAAATCGTTCAGCCAGTGATAGTGCAGTAATAGAGCACTATCACTGCATCACTTCTGGCAGAAAAAGGAGGAACTTTTTCATGCCCAGATCTGTAGGTCTGCAATTAGCTAGGACCATGCCATCCAGGTTAGGTTTCTTAAGGAGCGGCTGCACCACTGCCTGCTTAAAGGTAGAGTCCGAAGTTTCCCCCCGAAAATAAACGTTAGACTTGTGCAAGTGAAATCCGTCTCAAACTGCACCTTTGGGCCTCTACTCACGTGCAATGGTGAGTTTGAATGCAACTCCCTCTACCCCTGTCTGTATTTCGCTCTTTCGCTATGTTATGGTCTGGTCGGGACGTTTCTGTTTATATCGCCAGCCAATGACAGAGCTGAGGGCATGACGCTGTGTGGGAATAAGCTTATGATTGGAGCAGATGCCAGTCACTCGAACTCCCGAAGAAAAAAAAAAAGAAGAAAGAAAAACGGCAGACTCAATGGTGTCTGCGGGCTAAAAATCTGCCTGAGGGTGGCGGGTGCACATGTAATAGGGAGAGAACAGGGGACAGTTAAGAAAAACATGAATCTTAATGCAACATTGAAAACATCGCTTGACCAAAAACTGAGTTGGTACACAACAATTGAACACTAGGGCAGCACTCGATGGAAAAAAACAGTCTTTCCACCATAAGCAAAGTAAGTACATGGGCTTGGGAATAGATGGAAAACCTGCTGCATCCAGAAATGTAAGCTAAAACTGTATTATGCAAGGGAAAAGCAATATATCAGTTCTGTGCAAAAAATACTACAAAGTTCTCTGGATTCAAGCTTATCAGACAAGTGTTCTGTGGTCAGATGAGTCCAAGTTTCTGTAGAAGATGATGACAAATGACTGTTATCAGTAAACGGTGCAAAAGCCAGGATATGAAATGTCTGCTGACATCAAGGTGGTTTGGGAGGTTTGTGGTTACTTCAACAGGACAATCCCAGACCTCATTCTGCTCACCTCACAGCATGTGTGTGCTTGACTGCCATGGCTGCAATCCAGATCTGCCCCGATCAAAAATGTATGATGAGGAGAACCAGACCACCAGAAATTCCTAAAATCCTACAATCTTGCATTCAAGTGTGACAGTGTGGGGTCCTGTCACTATGCCTCCATTTGATGATGCACCCTGGCTACTTGGCCACAGGGGATGTCCCTTTGGTTGAATGGTTAGCATGCATGACTCTCACCTGGGAGTCTGGGGATCAATTCTGCCTGGGCCCTCTGTTGCGTACCTTGCCACACAAGCAATATTGGAGACAGATTTCTCTGAAAATGTGTCACTATCTTATGCATTTTAAAAACTCCCCAACTTTTTGGAAAAGGGTTTGATTCATAGTACTCAAGGATGTGACCACTTTCTCACCTTAAGGCTGTTCTGCCGCTTCATCTTGCCCTTTGTGGTATGTGAACAGATCCACTTGCTCAAGCTGGTTACCAAGTAGCAGACAGTCTTTGGTGAGGGGAGGATATTGAAAGGTGGAGGCAGAGTGCACTTGTCATCGAAGTAGCTGAGCCAGAGTTTGGCCCTTGCAAACTTCCATTCCTTATCCTCATGATTCTACAACAAACCAAAAGGGAAAAAGAACTTTACGACCACAACACAAAGTTTCACCCATGTGCTACAGAGGGAATGTTGAAAATACACAGCCTCTATTTTTGTCTAATCAAACTCAAACAAGGGCTTTAAGCAAACTGGAAATAAACAATATCTCTCCAGAAAAACATTTAACATCTGTGGAGCTATTCATGGAGACTTGGAGCAGAACTAAACGTTCACAGTAAATGAAAACAGTTGCAATTTAAGGTCTAAATGAATTCAAATTACCTCTAACATTAGGGAGAAATTTGGGACTTACTGCAATTTGCCTGAAACTTTTATGGAGCATGGCCACCAGCAGCTTGGTCAGCACAATAACAACCACAATGTTGTAGGTGCCTATGATCATTGCACCAACAAAAGAGCGCAGCTCCTCTGTGTAGTTGATGCGGGTGACAAAGAGTGCAACATGTGCCAGGGAGAAGATGTACCAGAACAGGGCATAGCAGGTCCCCATAAACCTGAAAGGTAGAAGAAGATGGTTCATGAACACTGTAGACATCTATCAGATATGTTTAATGATAGAAAACAAAAACTAAACACTGCTGGAGAGGAACTAAGCAAAAAAATGCAGAAGTTATCAAGTCATTGTGCACATTTGACTCTAAAACTGCCATCTGCAAGACATTTCCCTGATCCTTAATTAACAACAAAAAAAGTCTTAATTATCTATCCATCCATTTTCCACATATACTTCATCCTGTTCTGGATAATAAGAGCTGGAGCCTATCAGAGCTGTAACAGGGTAACAGGGGGCACACCCTGGACTTGTTGCCAACTGACTGAATTATTTCAGGGATAATGATCTCAAAGAAAGATCATTAACTATAATTTACACAGTGCAAGACTGCACTTCAGAGGCTTGTGAAATCTTCAATGGATCACTTCTGAAGAGGTTTATTTTTCTAAATTTTTGAATTGGTTTTGCTCAGTTACAGTATGTTTGTATGATATTCCCAGTTAAAATGTTTTAAAAACATAACAGATTACTATTCAAAAATAAATTATTTTATGCATGTTTTTCTGTGAATGATGCTATATGGAAAACTCAAATTAAGATCAGGCTTAGGAAAACATGAAAAGATCTATACTGGTTATGTGCCATGTCAAGCTATCAGATTATATGCTTTACGCAATCAAGGTTATGTTTAGTTTGGGTTAGATTCCTCTATGACTGTGTTTGGCTGATTATTTCTTCCCTGTTGGTGCTGTATTTTATGACACAGATACATCTTTGGACAGCCTGATTAGTCACCTTTATGTCAAGGTATACAGTAAGTTGTATGGATTTTTCTTCTGTGGAATGATGTGAAGGTCACAGATGTATAGCTGGATAGACAGAATCTAATCAGAATTAGATTCTGGAGCCAGTGCTGATCTCAAATCTTGAGAATCTAGGATCTCACTCAGACAATACACCCCCACAGAATCAGTATCACCAGAATTCCTAAAGATTTAGGAAATGGAAAGGATGGCTCCTTGGAGGTTTCACCTCATTGTAAAGGTGACTAATCAGGCTATCCAAAGTTGTACCAGTATAAAACAGCACCAACTGGTATTATCAAAAAGTAGGCCATCACAACCAAACACAAATTTTCTTACATCTTGTGCTAAATATATTTTCACCTTACAGTATAGCTTTGATACTACATTTTCTGTTTAATTAATCATATCTTTGCATAATCCTTATGTTTTTGTCCATTCCTTAATATTTTTTTGTTGTTTGTATGTGGTTGTCTTTAAACTATGTCAAGCTTGGTTCAGTTTATGTTTGACTCTACAAATATTTATAGAGAAAAATTCAAAGCAAACTGCAAGAATGGGGATCCGCACACCAGAGAATGCTCCTCAGAAAAATGTAATGTTGTGTGAAAACATTCCTTTTTCTGAGGAGCATTCTCTGGTGTGCGGATCCCCATTCTTGCAGTCTGCACTCTACTCGTATCCAGCACCCAGTTCATATTTCTTCTGGGATGTGAGTGAGACTATTTTCTTTAAAATTCAGAGCATTCATCAGCAACATCCCCATGGTCCAAAATGAGTTAAGTTTGCCCGTACGTGTGGAATGCATCATTGCTCTGCTGCGGGCAGAATATGCCCTCACAATCCTGGGGGGATTTCTTTAAAGGGTCTTTGTGGTCCTTTCCATAGAGCTGAGTGAGTCCAATGGTGAAGGAGAATAACACCAGCAGGAACAAGCCCAGAAACTTGCCAAACTCCTGCAGCATCTGTCCCATAGAGATCTGTGGGGATATTGAAATATCTGTTATTTTTGTGCTGCTTGTTTTTGATCCATTCATTTATTTACAAGTTATCATCAATAATAAACATCCGCTTCACTTTTCACTCACTTCTTAACTCTCGTCAATTTAATGCCAACATTGTTTGAGTTAATAGCTGAGAAGTTAAACAATGAAAGTGAAGAATGACTTAAATCAGTCTCACTGATTCTTATGTTCTTATTGCAGTAAACCTTTTTTAATTCACTATATTTGACACATTTCTGTAACAGAGAAGCTTGATTTTACTCAATCAATCAATCAATCAAACTTTATTTATATAGCACTTTTCATACAAATAAAATGCAACTCAAAGTGCTTAACAAAAACAAAGACAATAAAAGACATGAAACCCTCATCCCTCCCACCCCCACAAAAAAGACCAACAAACATATACATACTGTAAGCACACATACATGCACACATCCATGCACGCACACATGACACACACGCACAGAGCACCCAGCCAAAAGAAAAAAGTCTAATACAGTAACAGATACGGTAACATCGCAAAGCACTGAGGATCCAGGTGAGGAAAAACAACCTATAGGGGGGGCCCCGCCGAGAGGCGCCACAGCCTGAAGCCACAGGGAGCACTGCCAGAGAGACCCCCGAACCAAACAGTCCAGGACAAACCCCACACATGGTGTGGAGTCCCCAGTCCTCCTGGCCCAGGGGATCCAGACAGCACCCTGCAGGCAGCCGGACAACTCCCAATGTGGAGGGATGAGGAAACATGGAGCTAAAAACTAAATGCTTAAAAGTGCTGTAAACAGTTGTAAATAACTAAAAAATCTATAAAAATTGGGATTTAAGTAAGACATAAGAATTAAATTTAAAAATAAAAATTAAAAATAAATAAATAATAACTATGAAAGCAATAGAGAATAGAAATATTAAAACAATAAGGATAAAAGGGTAAATGAAATAGATAAAAGCTAAATTAAAAAAGTGAGTCTTGGTTCCTTTTAAAAATATCAACAGTTTGCGGCCCTGTGTCCTCCGGCAGGCTGTTCCACAATCGGGGACCATAATGGCTGAATGCAGCCTCCCCATGGGTTTTGGATCTTACTCTTGGAATGACTAACAGGCCGCTGCCAGAGGACCTCAGGGCCCGCGAGGGTTGATATGATAAAAGCAGATCAGATAAATAAGATGGTCCATGACCGCTAAGACATTTAAACACTAATAAAAGAATCTTGAAATCGATCCTGAAGCACACGGGGAGCCAATGCAGTGATTTTAAAACTGGTGTAATGTGTTCCCGCCCTCTGGTCCGTGTCAGAACTCGTGCCGTGAGTTTGGAGTAATTGTAAATTTGAAATAGATTTTTTGGGGAGACCAGAGAGCAGGGCGTTGCAGTAGTCCAGACGACAGGAGATAAAAGCATGCATCAGCACCTCCGTGTTGGCCCGAGAGAGGAACGGGCGGACTCTGGCGATGTTCTTAAGATGATAAAAGCCTATTCTTGTAACATTCTTTATGTGTGGAATAAAAGTAAGCTCAGAGTCTAAAATGACGCCCAGGTTCCTAACAGTTTGTGATGGTTTAAAATCTTGTAATTTTACTGACATATTGTGAATATGAGTAAGGGATGTCTTCTCGAATCACTATTAATAGACTTAAGTGGCTTATCTGTTTAAGAGGATTCTCGAACTTTCCCCTACAGAACACAAACTCACCGTGTCCAGTGTGACCACTATGCCCGCACCTCAGGGCGAATGACGACTGGCGTGTTTGTGCTGAAAACCTCCCAGCTTGTTTGAGCAAAAGGGTTGGTTTGCTAGGGTAATTCATCCCCTTGTCATTTTTAAATCCCCCCCTTGTGCATTCCTCAACCACTTTGCACGTAAGTGATTTAGGAGCTGAGGTTGTTCCCTGAATGCCGACCCTGACAGGTAGCCCAACTTAGTTACTGTACAAACACAACATGAATGCAAGAGCTCCAAACACTGACTGGTGGAGGTCGGCTGGAGGCAGCTGATGTGCATGTACAGGCAAACACCATTAACTAAATAAGTCAACAAGCAAACATTATAAGTAGTAATATATATAATATGTAATAATATATATAATTCATGGGAAGAGGATGTTAGAATGGTAGTTTTGGCTGACAAACCTCTGAAAATGTTTTCATATCCTTCTTTAAACTGTAAATGCACCATGTTAAAGAAAAAAAAATCTAATTTATTGAAATTTGCATGTATTGCAAAAGGCATGACCTAAGTCTAGAAGACTTAAACACACCCAGGTGACCATCAGTTATAGCAGATTAATGCTTTCTGTGAGGTTAAGTCTGGGCCGTGAGCAAGCAGCAATACACACTTTCAGTCACTCTTTCCAAACCCAGCAGGGGCCACTACCCGGCAGACACATGAGCTGGCCTCCTTAGGAAAGACAGATTCAGAGAAACTTTCATTCCTGAAGCCCCCATAGTCCTGACTCACTGTCTGAGTGTGTCTGTGCGAATACACATCAGTGGGGGCTTGTGAGTGCAACTGGCTTAAATACTAGCTTGTTCAGATATCAGGAGAGTGCTGAAATGTGTGTGTGTGTGTGCATTAGTGGAGAGGTGTGTCTGCCATGTGAGTGTGAGTGAATGCTCAGCCACAACTCTTTCCGAAGTTAATCATTTTTCCATCCTGCCAAGCCAGACGCTGATGTCACAGCGTGAGTGAAGCAGCAGTGAAGGAGAGAAAGGGAAGCAGACGGCGGAGATTTAAGCAGAAAAGTGTTCGTTAGCCATCTACTGAGCCACCCTTAGTGTTTTATTAGCCAGCCACATAAAATGCATCTCCTTAATGGCAGGAAGGCGTCCTGAAAAATAGACCGACCTCATTGCATACCTGAGGACTGCTTTATGTAATATAGGTCACACATGGAGGGAAAGTTCTGGACTGCCAGCACATTTCTTTCAGCCAGCTGGCTGATCATAAGCAATATCATGATTCGATAGAACAGGACACCTTTGGGATGGTAAATGTTAAAGGGTCTTCATAGAAAATATGCATACCAGACTTTTGGCTTGTTTTGACTGAAAAAAATACCAAGAAACATCCATCTGCTTTTTGTCTCCAGGCAATAAAGCCAATCAAGAGCAACTCTACTGCAAAATATGTCTGCAATTTTTTGCAGACAGTGCCGGCTGGCATATCTAACGCATGCTTGTGCAAGACCCAGAGAGCTACTGATTTGAACCATTTTCACTTGAGCTTCACATCTTTTCCACTTCTGCACTTAGTCTGAATATTGGTTGCATTTGAGATGTTTGTTGCTGAAAATGCCTCAAAATTGAGCCTAGTAAGCCCTGAAAACACTCCAGGTACACTTGCCAGACAAAAAAAGGACAGAGCAAGGATGCAGAGAGCAAGGAGACTTATTTTTTTAGGTTTTTGAGATGCAGCTGACTACATTCAAGAACAATGTCCCATTTCTTCTGTAAGCTTGATCTAAAGATGGTTCCAGACCATGCAGGCCAAGAAAATGTGACAGGATTTAGTTGAAGATCCTTTAGCTTGAAATCATCTGAAATAGTTTGAGAAATCAGTGTTTTGTAGTGTGAAAGCAGTCACCCACAGATGATGACAGCAGAGTGATGCAAACGATGACAAAGTATGCGGCTTTAAAATGATGAGTTCAGTTTATTATGAGCATATTACCACACTCATCTCCTGCCCCGATTCCCAGTGCTTATACTAAACACTTATGATGATGTTATTGTAATGCTCATCACAGCTGGTGGGGTGGGACGCTTAATATGGGCTTGCCCTTGAGTGTTCACACTCACTAAGAGAGGAAGACAGTGGGCGGCACAAGTGTGTGCCTGTGTGAGTTTCTGTGTGTTGCAAATCACCAACTGCTCCCCAGGCGCCGAGACATGGCAGCCCACCGCTCTCTAGTGCATCTAGAGATGCAGGCAGAGCCTGAATTTCCCAAAAGGGATTAATAAAAAAAAACAAAAAAAATGGGAGTTGTTTTATAATAATTATATACTTATCAGTTTTTTATTTCCTTATTCAAACTGTTTTATTGATTTATGAGTGCCATAACATGAAAATCCCACAAAACTCCAAGTCTCTTTGTCTCCACTGTTTTCTTACCTGTAAGGGCCCCAGAATGGAGCTGGTTGTGTACATGAAGAAGAGTCGCAGGTAACTCAGCACATTGGCAAAGGCAAACAGGCCCTCAGCCACCAGGATGGGATGGAAGGCGTCCCAGTCCTTCCTCTCTGAATTCTTTCCTTTGAACTGAAGAGCAAACAAATATAATGATAATGATAATAATAATAATAATAATGATAATAATAACAGGTTTAAACAAGCTAAGCTGATCTCAGGACGTTGTTGCTTTGTGATCTTTAAGACACGTACATAATGAGCCCATGAACCACAGTTTCTTACTCAGCCAACTTTTCTCAGAACATTCAATAAAAAGTGTTTTTTGTTTGTTTTTGTTGGCTGATTATTTGCTTTTTTGTGCAAGTCTGATGACTCCCTGATGTACATTTAAGTCAGATTATGGAGCACAGCATTGGTGCAATGCATGTTGTAGCTGTTTGCCATAATGTAGGTTACTCTTTGTGTTTTTGCTTTGCTTGTGTTAATAAAAAAGCTGGCATGTTGAAAAAAATCTAAAAGATGCTTAAAGGTAAAGTTTGCAATAAAAAAAAAGTCAATGGCAGAAAAATTTAATATATAATCCGAAACTGTGTTTCTATTGATGTGTAATTGCTTCACTAGAATAAAGTTGTGTCAAAAAGTGTTTGCCCCCTTCCTGATTTCTTTTTTTTTGCATGTTTGTCACACTTATATGTTTCAGATTATCAAACAAATTACAATATTAGACAAAGATAACACAAGTAAACACAAAATACAGTTTTAAATGAAGTTTAGTTTATTTTTATCAATAAGGGGGGAAAATCCAAACCGATGGATTTGGATTCATGATGAACAACCCCCCTTTTTTTCCCAGAAAAACTTCAAATAAATCCAGCATTCATCAGTTTTTAAACCCTATTAGGAGTACAGAAAAAAAATTAAATGATCAAACTTCTATATATAAGTGTGTAATGTGAGTGTACCTTGCTATGAGCAACAATCTTGAGGGCGAAGGTGGCTAAGTAGAGTGAATTCATCACAAAGCTCAGCTGGTTCCTGGACTCATCCAGAAAATCTTCCAGCCCTTCATACCACAGACGCTTCACGTCCGACCACACCATTCCTATAGAGAGCAGAAATTTACACACACACATATACACACGCGTACAGTATGACTGAAAAAAGGCATTTTGCTGTCATCTGGAATATTCAAAATCCTCTCCAGATTCAGCCATAAGTCATCTCACAGAAGGAGCCCTGGGGAAACAGGAATGTATGAGACTAGAAAAATGGAGATTAAGGTTGTGAAAATGTGTCATCTGTGGGATTTAGAGATGTGTGTGGAATTTAATAAAGATGAGTCTGTGTGTCTTTTTTTCCCTGAACAAATTCCATTAATTCTTCATGTACTGAGGATATAAGAAGAATCAAGGTGTGGTGTGTCAGTGGAAAACAAGCGAAGCAGAGACAGGCTCCGACACAGTAAGCTCATTTCTCCATCCTTTCATTTGAATTCGAGACCTGCTGCAGGAATCAAAGCATCGAAAGACGCATCGAGATGCATACGTGTAGCCAAATGCAAATGCACACTTGAAATCTCATAGCATCTGAATTCCTCATTAATGTGAGGCATGGCTCGGGGGAATAGCAGAATGGATGGAGCAGGAGGAAAGAGGAGAGGAAGGGAACAGCATGAGAGATGGAGAGAACAATGAAAAGCAAAAAGGAAGAAAACCTGCCACTTTGACTTGTGATTGCTGGTTGTAAACATCCAACTCATGTAGAGATTGTAATAGCTGCTGCTCACATCCTAATAACATGATATGAGGGTAATCATTAGCAATCTCATCCTTTCCATTACGCCCATCTTGCTTGATGTGATGATGCTGCAGGGCCCCTGGAGCGCAAATCTTGCAGTGTTTTGAAATGAGGCAACTTTTAAAAAAGGCTGAAGAAGTTAAAATTTGCCTTTGATGTTGCAATTTTGCAGTAGTTAAAGAACTGCTTTAACTCAAAGTGTGCTGAGAAAACTCATTATACTTTTCACTGATGACTCAAACACTGATCCTACTCCCACAGCATGCAGGAACAAACTGGAAACCACCCCAAAACCATTTTCATTAAACTAATAAGCTTCTGCATCCTTACACATCATGTCAGGTTTGGTTGTTGGGTGGATTTATCAACCTGGTAATGACAGAGGAAACATAGAGGACAGAGAAGCAGGATGCTGCAACCACATGCACAGCAAGGCCATTAATGAGCCTGAATGTGCATGATAATGGTTTCTTGGCAGAGGAGGAAGGTAGGGAGGTCCCTCCCCAGAGAGACAGAGTTCATTTCTAACTGTCACTATCTAGCCACAACTGATGAGTAACTTGTGCACATTTATGTGAGTATGTTTGCATGTGTACTGTGCTAGGTGATGCTAGTGTTCAGATGGGCCATGTGGGAGAGAGAGAGGCTACTTCTTTCTTTCAATTAGAGGGCGAACTGACAGACTGAATCCAGTGGAGCCGGGCTTTCTGACATTTACAACAGAAACTGCCACTTGTCATGTACAGCCTGATAAGATTAGATACAGGATACTTGACTTTAGACAAACCATGACAGCAATCTTCTAATATTATTATTAGAGATGCACCAATCCAGTTTTTTTTCAACCAATTCGATACTGATACCTGGGCTGGGCGCATGGGCCAATACCTGATACCGATCTGATACTTTTGTTGAATGAATGAACTGTATACTTTGCAAATGGGGGAGGGGATGAAAGATGAAAAAAAAAAATCCTTGTTATTAAAAAAGTAAAAAAATTAACACAGATATAAATGTACTTCATTTTATTTATTAACAAACAACAAAGTGTAAGTTTTATATAATATTAATAAAACAGAAATGACTAGATCGGAATGGTGGATTGACCACATTCATCCGATATCCGATCCAGCTTATTAGCCATTATTTGAGCCAATAACCGATCCAGGTATCGGATCGGTGCTTGTCTAATTATGAAACTAAATGTAGGTTTTTAGCATTGGATTTTTATTCTGTTTTCTACTTTTAGCTCTAATTTGTGTATTAAGAGATAAATGAATCATTCACTTTTAGAAATCTGACCTCCGGGCATTGAAAAGGAGAAAGCAAAATAACCAGACTGAGTGCATCATTTACTGACCTATGATCCAGAGGATGAGGAGGTAATCTATCATCTCTAGTGCGGGGCCCATTTCGTTTTTCTTGCCCTCGTTGTAGACCAGAGAGTACAGGTTGAGCAGTAGCAGGAAGGTGAAGTAGGAGGCGCTGTGGATGATGAACTTAACGAACGGCGTGTGGATTATCTGGCCGACTCGGGAGCGCGGCACCATCAGGTAGCAGACGGAAAGCAGCGGCCAGAGTATGGCCACAGTCAGGACGGTGGCCATCTTCAGGCAGGTGTGTTTGCGCCTGTAGCTTGCCGTCTCTCCAAACCAGACGGTGTTGAGGAACTGCTGGCAGTTGGATTGAGCCACAAACTAAAAAGAGGAAAACGACAGAAATATAAGGGGGCTATTTTTATTTATTACTTGAAGTAGAGCAAATCAAATACGGATGATCTCCTCTTACATGGAGAGATCTTATCAATGTTATTACCCAGCAAAAAACTGTAAGCCATTAACTGCACAATGATATATGAGTGTAAGTTTTCACAAAGTTATCCCGGCACTAAATCATCCCACAGCTCCCAACATAAACCTCCAGTTCATCTCTGAATCCTGCTGCCTGGAGGAAGTACTTTCAGCTGCCAAACTTGTTTCCCAAAGACAAGCACGTGATGTTCTGCAGCTGTTAAATCTGACAGCTGCTGCAGGACAAAGATCAGAAACAGCACGTGTTGTTGTTTTCTCTCCACAAATGTCTGGATATTATGCACAGACATTAAACACTGACTGCACACGTTCACTAACACACCTCTTTTTGGTTGTACTTGATGGCAAGTTTAAGTCGGCTGAGGTTCATGCGCTCCTCCAGCAAGCCTCTCTTGTTGACGTGATCCTCGCTAGACGTGTGATTGAGAATCACTTCGAGCTCCCGGGAGTTTCGAGCCTGAGCCAGCAGGTCCTTAGCAAACATCTTGCACTGCTTTGCCAGCTCTTCATAATCATTCCTGGAATGAAAAAGTGTAATCAGAGCTGATTAAGCTTCCCATCTAAGGAAAGAGTTTTGGTACTTTTCTTTTTTAAAGATTGTGACAGCTTCTCTGGTGACAAGACACGGCTGATGGATGTGTACCTGAACTCCACCTCCACAAGGCTGAGCTCCTTCAGGTCCGCACTCAGCTCAAAAGCCCTGAGTATGGGGTCCTCCTCAGTTAACATGATGAGAGAGGGGCTGGCCAGGCAGCGGTAGATGTCAAGGCGGAACCTGAAGACAGACATTTTTTGGTGAAATGAAGAGGAGCGGAAGAGACTAGGGTATACCGATACCAGTATAGTACTGCAATGCTACAACTTTGAAAACAGTGCTATGCCAGCATTTAAAAACCAACAACACTTTTGTTTTAAATTTTTTTTAATGCAAGTGAATTGGTAAATTGGAGCCTGTTTCTTTCCGTGCGGCGAGGCGAGCACATGTGAGGTAGTCACATGTAAATATAAAAGTATGATTTGACAACGTAACAAAAAGGACTATTCTTTCAGACAAAAGAAAAACTAGTGCCACGTTTTAACCTTAAATATGTTTAAAAGTGTGAAAACTGTTAAGTTTTCAGTTATAACTGAATAAATTGTCAATATTTGAATACTTTATACGCTGTCTTGGTGATAAATTTGTGTATAATAAAAAAAAGAATTCTCAACAATTAAAAACAAAAAACACAGAATACAAAAAAAAATTAAAACAGAATTTTAGAAAAAAAATACAATTTCATGTGCCCTAATTACCCCATTGCACATTTAATTATAAATCATTAAGGCAAAGCATTATACATATTGAAGCTATTTTTTTAAACATTCCATTAGCCTACAGTTTTTAATTTCCAATCTATATTTCTAGTATCTCCATATGATATTTTAAAGGTACAGTATGTAAAAAATCAAAGGTCAATGGCAGAAAAATGCAATATATAATCAAAACTGTGTTTCTATCGATGTGTAATGGCTGGACTAGAATAGCTGTTATATGTTTATTTTCTTAGAAAGAGTCATTTATATCTACTTGCTGGGCGGTGCACATGTGGAGACTTCCATATTTGTTCCACCATTTTTACTGCAGTATCCCTGAAGGGACAAAACAATGTGTGTGAAGTGAGAACCCTCTGAACTTTAAAACTGCTGTACCAGCTTTGTTTAATGGGAGTTAGAGACTGTTTGGGATCAGTAATGCCTTAAAAGACATTAAAAATAGTTACTCATTGTACAGTCATAGCTACACCTGATACCACTGGATCCACTCACAGATGAAAACATCTTAATATCTGGGAGAATTTTGGCCACTAATGGCCACCATATATTCCCAACAGTGCTTGAAATATAAAGTCATCTGAAAGAAAACATCTTTTCTATCAAATCCCCATCTTTACCACTAGATGCCAGTAATGCTTACATACTGTACCTTTAAAAGTAAAGTAAAGCTGAGGGATTCAAACTGCTGTTACAGTTGTTTACTTTATTCCAAAAAGCATTGAAAGTATCTAAAAGTACAGTACAGAAATACAAAATTGCATCGTATGGAAACCGAAATTTGGTACTGTGACAACCCTAGAAGAGACTGCAAGAAATAAACAGAAGTAAATACATCTGCTTCACAATCTGACTACAAGTTTTGAGCAAATAAAAAATTCATGAGTCCAAAATAACAGCATTTGCTTTTTTTTTCTGCACAAGCCTTATATTCGCTGGAGCTGATCGTTCAAAAGAATGCTTCACAAGCTTATGAAGATGATGGAGGACACTTCCCATCCTCTCCACAACACGGTGAAGAATCAACAGAGTGTGTTCAGTGGGAGGCTGCGTCAAGTTCGCTGTAGGACGGAGAGATACAGGAATTCATTCCTGCCAGCAACCATCACCCTAAAGAACAAGACTGACTGACTTTTTGTTTATTTATAAAAAAAAAAAAAAAAAAAAAAAAAGTGAGCTTTTACAATACTGAATTTCCCTTCGGGGATGAATAAAGTATTTTTCATTTCATTTCATTTCATTTCATATTCTTTTAAAAGACTGAATTGAAAATAAAGAGTGAAACTCTATGTTCTAGTTTAGCTGATTGCATAGGGTTCATCCACACTCCGAACCTGTAGTCAGTGTTTATTTTATACATCAACGTCTTACCCTATCATGAAAAAGGATTTCTGAGGGAATTAAAAGACTCCTGATTATCAAATGTCACAAAAAGATGGGACAGGATCAAAGGAAGATTAGCACCATGAAAAAAAAACCCATCAGTTGAAGTGTATCATTAACAAAGTGGTTAAAGGACAAGATGCAGAATGTTACTTTTACAATTTAGCTCAAAAACCTGATCTTAGAGCACTGGATTCACACAGGTGCAGAGTTTCAGTGATAGCAGTTCATATAGTGTGAAAGACAACTTCTGCTGGTGCCATTCAAGACAGAAAAAACATTGCTTGCTTGCTTTTTTCTTCTTCTTTTTTTAAGCTCAAACTACAGTATATGTTCAAGAAAATTGAGAGAGCACTCTTTGCATAGAGAGAAACAGAGAACTAAGAAGATTTGATGAGGGAAAGATAAAAAAAACAGTGTAACAAGGAAAAAAAAAGTCTAACAAGCTGACTCCCAGCATGCAAAAGTTTGGCAACGAAGGAATATTCCACTATAATAACCCAAAACATACTTCTTAAATAACAGAAAGGGAAAAAGCTAAAACAAAAACCTCACCAAAGAGCACATGATTCGAACCCAACAGGACACTCTGTGAGATAATCACAGCAGCATGAAATCATGTCTGAAGAATGGCGAGCATTGCTGTAGAAATTTGCTTTCCTCATGCAGAGGTTTGAGCTGGTCATGAAAGACTCATTTGAACTTTCAGGCCTGTTTTACAAATACCTCGACTCAGAGGAAAAGGATTGAAGTACCGTGATGCATCTCTGCATCATTTCACATTTGAGTGACATTGCGAAGGGCTGCATTCACCTCTGATGTGCAACGCAGAGGCGTCCAGATGAGAGAAGAGAAAAAGGGGAAGCATTCAGTGTTCTGGCTGTTTCCTTTCTTCCTTTTCTGACCTCTATGTTGTTTGGCAGAGAAAATGCAGACTGATTCATTTAGAGTGATGTGTGGGTGGCTGTGCTGCCCTGCTGGGAGAATAAAACTGCCCAGCGGAGGAGATTAACCAAATCTCATCTGCAAGTCGAGCTGCTATCAGAAACTAAACTTGCTGCTTTCTGGAGGAAACGCTGCTGTTATTTCTACTTTTCTTTACGTTACACCTTAAATCCATGTAATGTTTCAGTGTTTAAGAACCATAAATGGGAAAAAATGGGAAAAGGTTGTCTAGTAGAGGAGTAACAAAGAGCTGAGAAGATCATTTGTGCACATTTGTGAGGTTTTACACTGTAAAAGAGGGGTTAAAAGTGTTTCTAAAAAAATCTCAGAGTATTCCTAGAAATCCTTCCTTTCAAGATACAGAGAAGACGGTTATATGGAGCCGCAATGTTTCCAGAGTAAATCACTTGACAACTGATTTACAGTTGCTTTTTAGCACCTGTCATCTGGAAGGCAAAGATGATGTTGACTTTTCCATGTCACAGTAACCCTAATCCTCTGGAAACAACCTTCTGGGCAAAGCTGTTCATGCATTTTCTGAACTTTAAGCGACTAAATTTGGACAGTACCTGGAGTGCCGCAAGCTGTCCTTCTTGTTTTTAGCATTGCACAGCGTGCACTCGCACCCCACAGCATGAGGTCGGGGAAGAGAGATGTCCTGTTTGAGTAGCATCGTCAGGATCTCATAGTTGTTCCTGTGTGCAGCCAGGATGACTGGAGCCACGTCCATGGTGGTGGAGTACTCCGGGTTCTGGATCCGCTGCATCAGTTTCTGAGGAAGATAAGAGAAATCTCTAAAATACTGCAGAAACTATTAGGGAAAAAAAAAAGGTTATCTGCGAGGATTTTTATGAAAAAGGATTTCTGAGCAAAAATGAGTGGGGACTTGCAGCAATTGAGGGCTTGGAAGATCGCCTTGGCCTGTGGTTGAGAAGGATGTCCACAGCTCCGACCACCTCCGAGTCTATGGCCACCAACAAGGCGTCTGTCGCCTTCACAGAAACAAAAAAGCATGTTAAAAAAAAAGAAAACATGCAGAGTGAGTTTTTCATGAGTGTTTGTGATGGTTACCTGGCAGCCGTGTTCAAGTAGAAGCTGCAGGATATCAAGATTCTCATTCTCGATAGTGATGGTCACGGCGTCTCGACCCAGCACATCTACAGAGTTGATGTTGAGCTCGCCATGCCGGTTCTCCTCCAGCAGTTTCTTCACCATGTAGTAGTCACCTGGCAAGCACATCAGAGACAAGAATACGAAGAACAGAGTCCGCTTGAGTGATTTCTTACAAACTCAGATCTATAACACACACACATAGTAGAGCCTCCTCTAACAGAGCAGGCTCTACTCCAGCAGCCTTCCTAATCTTGTATAACAATAACATCTCCCTCAAAGGGCAGTTTCTGTTCCTGTGCCATGTTTACAGAGACTTTATATGGTCACAGCCGCAGTTACCGACCTGCTCACACAAAACAACCTCAGCCTGTGTAGTGTACTAAACTTATCAATGAAACAGTCTTGTCCTGGCTAGTTGAGAATAACCATATTGCTTTTCTATTTTACGCACAAGCCGTCTGTCTTGCCTTGTTTCTCTTCAGTTTGTTTGCATTACCTCTGCAAGTAGGAAGCTGAGAGGAGTCAGCAGATCAGGGAGGGAAACTTTCAGGGGAACAGCTTTCAGCTAAAAATATATTTGAACCCCTGTGGGCAAATTTTCAGGGTTAACATGTAGGCAGCTGTTGGAGTTAATCAGGAGAGAAAAAAAAGAAGGAAAAAAAAGGGATATGAATGCACAGTTTGTAGGCCGTACATGTCAGTGTGAGCTTTCCCATCATCATAAATTTAGTCTATAAAATTAGGGAGAAATATAATATTGAATAACTTTAGATTAAACAGGAGATTATCAAACCTTTCTCGCATGCCAGCAGGAAGAGCTTCTCATCCAGGGTGGTTTCCTCCTTCACTTCTCTCACGTCTTTCAAGGCCAGAAATTTGTCCGGAGAGGAAGCGTCCGTGCCCTGGTACAGAGCTGCCATTACGACGGAGAGCGAGTACGGACAAACACTGATGTGCATCCCACTAGAAACCGGCGACCGTCACATAGGAAAGCCCATCATATGTGGTGACATCAGAGGAATCTTTTATGTTTGTTTGTTTTTTTAAAAGTCCGTCGCGGAGGTTTACAGCGTCGTCATCATCAGGTCAAATAGACGCCGATACAGTCGCGTGTCAGCAGCGTTCGTTTCTTCTTCGTTTCTCTTTTCTTGCTTCAATAACACTTCTTCTCGCCTACTTTTGCCTTTAACTCACAGCTTAATCGAGGCAAATGGCTGCTGGAGTCCCACAGAGCGACGCGGCCGTCTCCTTCACCATGTTTACATGCACCATCTTCTCATTCGCAACGCAGGCTCGCTGAGTATGCTTTTGGTCCTGATGCTGCTGATGGGATGCTACTGCGCATGCTTGCTCCTCCACCTGCGCGCGCGGTCCCTTCACACGCGCATAGCCGCGATGATTCATGGTTACGTAACTTCTTTACACTGTTTGCTGATCATGGTCTGTACACTGGGCAGAATCAGATGTGCCTAAAAATACACGTTATGCTTAACTGCAGGTTTTGCTACATTTATCATATTTGTCAGTACACACACCAGAGATGACGCAGCATGGAAACATATTTACGATTACGGCAGCCTAGATTCATATGATCACATTGATGTGAAAGGAAAAAATCTCCGTGCAGAACTGAGTGCCCATTAACACACAGACATCAGTCAAGGAGTACATTACTGCGTAATTGATGTGTTTTTGGCACACGCATGGATGAGGTTTACGGAATGAAAATTATATCTAGAGAATCTGCAAACAGTATAGCAGCATAGGAAGAAGCAAAAAGCTCTAGGTTTATCTCTCCTTTTGGATCCTTATTTAGATTTCCAGTAAACACCTTTAGAAATAATGCTGAATACATTAATTTGGTATGGCAGTAAGCAATTACTTGACAGTGGACAAAAAGAACAGCAAAGATTATTAAATCCTTAAATTATTTTCTAAGCAGTTATTAACATTTCCTACAGACAGCCCATACAGCATGATTGCATGCACGTGCTGAAAGCAGCAAATCATGCTGCAATATTTGAACCCATTCTATCTGGTAGAGTCATATTGTGACATTTCCTCGAGTCTTCAGCAGCACGTTGCAAAACCAATGCAGCCCTATTTTCTTTTATCACCATAAAACTATTTTTAAAAACACAATCTAGTTTCTCTTTTTAAACATACAGACGCTTTTCTGCTTGCTTTTATTTTCTAACACATCCACTATTGTCTTCACCAAAAATCCATTCATTGTCTAATGCAAAAGTTGCCAGACTTTTTAACAAGAACCCGTATAAATGGCACAGTATTAGCTCCAAGAATGTTTGGGAATTGATTTTCGAGATCTTATTGACTTTTAAAGCACTTTGTGGCCTTTCAGCTCCTTGTTTATCGGGCATTAAGAACCTCCGGTTGGCTACTTTATGTAGGGATCACGTGCGTTATTGTTGTTAATACAGGTTTTATTTCTGAGGAAATGAGTTGAAATGCTTCCTCCAGCAGAGGGCAGTCTACACAAAGCTTTAATATCAGAAACACCCGCATTGAATGAACACTAAAACGAGCATCTGTTGGACACACAGTTAAGCAGCACACACTGTTCAGAACTAGTCAAAGTATTCAGTTCAATAACCCCGAGATTTTTTGAATGATGTCAAATAAGCCGTATTGTTACAATTGATGTGTTGATAATGCAAAATACAACATCAAATCTCTGAAACCTTATTTGATCATAACAGATGAAGAGATTTCTCAATCGGGGCAAAGGACCATTCAAATCTTTTTATTTCCCTTCACTTGTGTCAGGCTTTAATCCCAAACAGGCAAGCCTCTTAGGCAAGATGATTTTCAATCTGCAGAACATGTGGCTTTTCCTGTTAAACACAGGGACGTGCAGCTTCCCAGGACATTTGCCAGCTCCAGGGGAACAGATGTCAAACAACACATTTCAGCGGATTCTCTCAGAAAGGAGTGCCCATCATCGTTTCTTTCCATAAATCCGGAAAGAAATCAATGCGTTCGTCACCCTTACCTTGGAAAAATACTACTACTACTACTACTACTACTACTACTAATAATAATAACAATAAAAAACTCACATGACATGAGTATTATCATACTTGTTCATTTTTGGAACTTTTCTTTTATGGCACTATCTATTCTTATGGAGGGCTCTCCTTTTGATGTCGCTAGTGAATTTAGTGCATGAATTGGTTGAAGATGCGTAGCTATAATAGGAAAGTAAATAAATTACTACTAAAAAAAAAACTTAAAATAGATGGGTTTGAACGGGGATCGATGCAGAGGAGAAAAATGAGAAATATGCCTTTAAAATCTAAATCTACGGAACCGTGCCTTCACTCGGACTAGAATGTCCGACACAGAGGGGTGGAGCACGGTTACAAGATTGCACACAGTGAGGTGGACCCCTCCGAAACATAACAACAGCATCCATCTCTACCATGTCTGTTCTGTGGGAGCCGCTGCTGGACGAGATGGACTGGCTGAAGCTCCAATGACGCAGCTCGCTTACGCACGACGACACGCCACGCACCAATACGCTCCCTCGGAAGGCGGATCTTTCTTCCTGCATTCTTCATAAAACGGTTCAGTTTGGAGTTGGACGAGTCGAGGAGCTGCACAGAGGCGCGTCTGAGAGCTGAAACTGCGGACTTACAGAGAAAAATTCACCGTTCCGTTATTACAGAGAGATTTTTTTCTTCCTCGGAATCTATTAACCGCGTGCGCTGCGTGAATCTCACCAGACTGCATTTTTTTTCTTTTTAATTCAAGGATGCCGCTGACAGTGGGATGCCTCCGCTGAGCATGGATAATAAACAGGGCCTCTACCTTTTTGTTTTGAACGCGGGCCACCCACTGAATCACTGCAACGCTCGGTATGGACATCCTAAAGGTTCTCATCACCCACCGCTTCTATGAGGAACGTTGCACTGCACCATATATCCTGCTGTTGCTTTGGCTGTGAATATATTACCTAATCAGTTGGTGCTGAACTGGGTATAGATTCCCAGCACAGCCCGTACACATACACACACACACACTCACACTCTCACACACACATACACACACACACATACAGCAGAGCGCATTGGTGCATTGTAGATGTAAAGAGCTTTGTCCAGTGGTGAAAGCCACTCTCCGAGGGTACAGATGAGAGGCAAACAATATCATCAGCCACTGAAGTTGACAGCTCCTTGGGAGAAGGATAATGGCTTCGGTCGGAAGCTCAAGACCTACAGGAATCATACCAAGATAATAGCACAACCTGGGATCGTGATGAAAGTACTCCGCAGGAAGAGGATTGTGTTATTTATGGCCTATTTCTTGCTGCTGGTCCTTACCATGCTTAACTTGGCTAATTATAAATGGACTAAAGAGCCACAGCAGTGTAACCATCAGATGAGGAGCACCACTTATCAGAGCAGATCAGACATTCGCTTCCTTTACAGGCCCTCTCTGGCTAAAAAGAGACAGCTTATCTATGTCCTGACCACCTGGAGGTCAGGCTCTTCCTTTTTTGGGGAGCTTTTTAACCAAAATCCTGAAGTGTTCTTCTTATATGAGCCAATGTGGCACATCTGGCAAAAACTGTACCCTGGTGATGCCGTGTCTTTACAAGGGGCAGCCAGAGACATGCTGAGCTCTTTGTACCGCTGTGATCTGTCTGTTTTCCAACTTTACAACAGCCCTGGAGGCAAGAATTTTACCTCTTTAGGACTATTTGGGGCCACCCTAAATAAAGTGGTGTGCTCCTATCCCCTCTGCTCCGCCTACAGGAAAGAGATAGTGGGGATGGTGGATGATAAGGTGTGTAAAAAGTGTCCCCCTCAAAGCCTTAGACTGTTAGAGGAGGAGTGCCTAAAATATAGCACCATAGTCATTAAAGGCGTCCGCATTTTGGATGTCAACGTCTTGGCCCCTCTCATGGAGGATCCGTCCTTGGATTTAAAAGTGATACATTTGGTCAGAGACCCGCGGGCGGTTGCCAACTCCAGGATCAAATCCAGACACGGTCTGATAAGGGAGAATTTACAGGTGGTCCGCAGCAGGGATCCTAAACTGCGCCGGATACCTTTTGTGGATCCCGGTCATAAAGCCAACAAGAAGGATGGCTCTGATTATCACTCCATCGGGGCCATGGAGGTGATTTGTGACCGCACCTCCAGGACTTTGAGGACTGCCTTAAACCCACCCAGCTGGCTGAAGGGGAAGTACATGGTGGTGCGGTACGAGGATCTGGTTGAAAACCCAGTTAAGACCCTGAGAAACATCTACCGCTTTGCCAACCTCACCACCAACCAAGATATCGAGTCGTTTGCACTGAACATGACCAGTGGCCCCAGCTCCTCTTCGAAGCCATTTATAGTGTCCTCCAGGAACGCCACACAAGCTGCTAGTGCATGGAGAACAGTGCTCAGCATTCAACAGATCAAACAAGTGGAGGACTACTGCCACCATGCCATGTCTGTTCTTGGGTACGAAAGGGTGAGAACAGCTGGGGAGGCCAAGGACTTGAGCAAGTCATTACTGACACGCTCCAAATTGTGAACGCATCGTCACCACCAAAGACCTTTTAATTTAACGTTCATTTTGCATCCAGTGCCGTTTCTTCTTATCGTGGAATTAAAGCTTTACTTCCGGTGTTCAAGGAGCTCTAATGGCCACATTTGGAATGTACCCTCAGTCGGAGCTGCAGTAGTATTTGAAGGGGCCACTTCTTTTATAACAAGACACTGGATGTTTGACAATGCAAGGCCTGTGAACAATGACTTGAATGGTAAAGCCGCAACTATGAAAAAAAAAAGCAACTGTAAAATTCATGTATCTTACGATGACACTTAAAGTGGATGTTTTGGGATTATTTTTGAATGTTAAAAAAGAATATGTTACTTTTTTAGTCTCCATACCGTCTGTAAAGGTGAAAATAGTGGATAAAAGATCAAAAAAGCAGAAAAAAAGAAACTCATCACAAATCTTTATTTTTAAGATCTGGTTGAAGTCAGAGACAATCAATGAATTGGTTTGTTGATGTGCCATAGGTAGAGGTGTCATCAGAACAGCAGTAGTGCTATTTCTAGGTTTAAGAAAAAAAAGGAGATGTTTATTTTCCTTTTCTTTTTTTAATTTTTGTCACTAAGTCCTTGTGGGATGATATCATGCACTGTGGACATTGTCATAACTCTGGGACGGGAAAGTCTCTATCTCTCAGTGTCAGTGTGAGCAGTCTGTTCTACCATTTAAAATGTTTACAATTGCTTGCTCTTATGAAAAAACACATGATCTGAGAATATTGCATTGAGTAAAGTTCACAGTAAACAAAGACAGTTTACGCATCATTGCTGAGCTACAGTTTATTTTAAATCTGAATGGGGGCAGTGGTTCTCAAAATGCATGAGGCGAGATTCACCTGACTGATCGAATAACAGATAACACCTGGATTTAAACAAATCAATCACATTTTTACATCCAGAATTTGTTTTTTTTTTTAAAAAGAGCCTTTATTTATATTTCTTCACAAGCATTTCCCACATCTGCCCTACCTCACCATGTGAGAACCACTGCGCTTTCAGACATTTATTTCCACTTTCTGCATAACTTAAAGCCTCCCTTTAGAGTTTTGCAAACAGAATTTCCGTTTACATTCAGCATGACTCATCTGAATTTGGAGGATGTAACCTTACGTATAAAAAAAAAAAGCTGCATGAGTTTTCTCATGGAATATACAGAAGCATGTCTGGCCAACTTCTGAGTAAAACACTTTGTCTCGGGCCCCGGCCCCCCACCCCCCCCCCCCCACCCCGCCCTCCTAAAATGCAAAGTGCGCTCCGCTCAGTCAGCTGATAATCAAAAATGGCTACAAGCAGGGCAGCTGCTCATCCTTTGTTTGATGCAAACTAAAAGTGGCCACCAGGCAGGCTTTATGCAAATATGTCTACACTGATGTAAAGAGGGAAAATGAGTCATTTTTGGCTGTTCAAGAGCATCCTTTTCTGTGGGAAAAAATAAATTCATTGCGTTTGGAATTTCTATAAGCACATTTGGAAAACTCAACAGATTGTACAAAAGAAAAACACCCAAAAGCACAGTTTGCTTGCCCTTGTTTACTTACTAGCAATCAGCTGTTTTACAAATGATTACTACCTGTATAGCTGAAACTATTAGCAAGAAATCAGTTTCATGTCATCTTGCATGTACTGTACGTCTTCCCATTAGAGGAAAACTGAATAACCAGTATAGGTTCCAAGATATGAAAACAATCCCCCAGCAACATTATTTATGATTAAAAACTCTACAGGGTGCAGCTTTGTGACAAAAAAACTTCAAACAAACCCAGAAAAACTTCAAATGAGAAGTACAAAGCTAGAAATACAGAAGTCAGACACTATAAGAAACAGCAGAGTTGGTTGGAATGATTTTCTGAGGTTTTTAGATTTGATCTCAGCCCCTGCAGACTGCATTTGATTACTGCTGCTTAAGTTCCAAATTTGCATTTGAATGACTTTCCTCAAAGACAGGGTTAAACCAAGAGGCTGTAAAAACTTTTGTTGGGCGCTGGATGGACTGCATCAAAGAAAACCATGATGCTCTGCAGGACAATAAAACCCCCAGAACTGCAGAAGCCTGAAAATCACATACATTAGTAGAAATGCATCTTTTTTTTGGGTCAAACTGTCCCTTTTAAGCATCTCCATGCAAAGACTGGAGATGAAAGACTTCTGCTATCTTTTTGCCTTGTTGCTCAGAACAAAACCGATTCATAACACGACTGCAAACAAGGCAGAACACATCTGCTGCAACCGAGAACAAAACCGAGGCTTTTTCCCTTGATGCACCCATGCATTCGTGGCGTAAAACAAAAATCTCTCACTTCAAGGACAGTGGCTTTATAAAGGCAGGAAAAAAAACATCTGCATATTTACAGAGACTAACCTTCACAGACTGTGTTTGTGCAGCACACAGCACCCCGCCTCACTCAAGGGAAAAGGAGCCCTGAGAATTAAAAATGACGCACTCGGAAAGCAGCAAAGTGCAATCCATAATTAAAGAAGTCAAAGAAAAACTCATGCTAATAGTCTCTTTTTCCAAAATGCTGTAAATATATTTAAGCTTTTGGAAGTATTCTGGCGCGCCCCAGAATGATAAGCGAGACGTGGTGGGAGATGGGGGGGTAATAAATTCAGTGGAATACATTTGAATCACTTAAAAGGACTGTAGCAGAAAAACAGAGCAATAAAAGTTTAATAAGGGGCTGGGGAGAAGTGAAGCAAAGCTGGCACAAAAATACCATTTCAGCTGATTAAGGGAAATACTGGAGCATTCAATCACTGTATATGATGATGAGTAGGCCCCTTTAAAGCGTGAAACCGACACATTATGTAACCGAGTAGCATAAAGCTGCTCTGCATGTTATTAATGTGTGACAAAACATGTTGCATTTTTGCTGGTCATGCAGTGTTTTAATTTGCCCGTTTCTCAATCTCAGCTATGAAAATACAGGAAACTGGAGAAAAGCAAGCCAAGAGTATCACCAGCAGAGCAGCAGGAAGAGCGCTGGCCTCTGTAATTTATTTTTTCCTCCTAGTATGAGTGCTTCTTAGCATGCGTGTCAGCACATGGGGGCTGTGTGACCTTTTGGGATCCGCAGCAGCTATAACTCCCGCTCGATTGCTTTCAGATGCCCTGACCAGTGACCCCATTCTCTGTGGGAGGTGGGGCGTTAGCATCATTGGCAGCGGGGGACGATCGCACAGGGGGGCCAGAAGAGTTCCCAGGAAAATTCAAGCCTCCATGACTTCAGCTGGACCAGTGCCAATGCAAAAGTCTCCCTCCAGCAGGTCCTCAGGGTTCTCTGATGTGGAGTCGCCTTCTGTTGATGCAAGCTCTTTTTTCTCCAAATTGAAGTTGAAATCATCTGGTACAGCCTGTTTTTTTTATCCTGCAAGAGAAATTGAAAAAAAAAATAAGTGAAATTCTTTCCATTTTTTGTGGACAGTAAATAAGGAAAGTCTTACAGTTAGATGAGGGGTACTAAAGAGTCTCGTATATCATCACACCATTGTGATGGAGTCAGTTAGCAGAGGCCCACCATGTACCAACACTAGTGTTTTTTCTTCTTAGAATATTTACATATCCTTATTCCCTACTGAGGCACCAAGCCACTATTTTAGTCATTGTAAATACAACCAAATGCTTTCCTTATGCAAGGCTGTGCGTAAAAAATCCGCAGCTGTGTGTGGTTATTTTACTAAAGAGTTCAGAGAATCTAAGATCTGAGCTGGACTCCTTAAGGAAAACAGAAATGTGGGTGGAGAATGTTGTTCCGTGTTAGCTGATAATATTGGAGGAAAGTCAGACTCCTGCAACTAAAGTGGTGAAAGTGACTTACACCAGTGAGTCATAAGTGCGAGGTGTGTAAGTGCACTGTGTTCATATGTGATAGATTCAAAATGTGAACTATACCTGAAAATACTCTGTTGAGTGCACTGCTCTATAAACATTGCAGCTCCTGCATCCCTGCAAACGAAACATGACATAACACTAACTGTACTTTGCCAGAGCTCAGATGTTTTATTTTAAACATGCAAATTGAGGATAAGAATAAAACAACATATTTCACTGGCACCACATGAGTAACTGCAAAATAATCTCACTGCAGCTACATTTAGCAGACTATTTCCTTTATATGGTCATTAAGAACCAATATCTTCCCTTTTTCAGGGCTTAGCCATTCAAGCTGTGCTTGTGCAGTCTTTAGTTTCAGATTCTTAAGATGTTTTTATGTTAAATACACATGTAGCTTTTTATGTGATACGTATCTTAAGTAATAACTAAGTAAGAATAGCTCCTCTGTAACAAAGAAAGACTTTTCAGGAGGGGTGGCTGCAAAAGAACCAAGTATCAGAAATTTAGATAGAGATAAAAATAATTTACTCATGATGTATAAAAATGGGTCATTGTCTTCTTCAGGAAATCAGGTCAGTTAAGCACTTAAATGAAACCAGAGCCAAGGTCACAATTGGTTTATAGATGTGTGGGAGAATTAGAGTGGGTGTAGAAAGAAACCATATGTTAATGGTCAAATCAACAGACTCCCGGCTGCTTGATGATAAAAATTACACCCTGTTATACACCCTCAAATATCTCTAATCAGGCTAAACTTCACACAGAAGGCTGATTAGAATCTCCGATCCTCTTTGTTGCAGCCATTAGAATGACATGTTGGTTTTCAGCTGTAAGAGTTCTCATAGTTCTAATTAAAAAAGACTTTTCTGCAAAAGCTCAGATTTTCTTGTAGCTGCACAAAAACCATACTTCACCACTGTCATCCTCTCTGGACAAAAGCAACCTTTGTACCTCTATTAAAAATAACGTAGGACTTTTAGATGGCACACAAATGCACAATCCCCTGACATGAGCCCCCTAAAAATAAAGAAACTCTAATTTGGCACCACGTCTTCCATTCTGGTTCCTTTATCGATAATATGCAGCATGCACGAGCTTAGAATTACAGAGACTCCTCTGCCAGCTAATGAGATTTATTTATAAATGTCTTAAATGAGGAACAGCAAAAGAAAAAGAGAATGGGACATGAGGAGGTTGAAAAGGGGAGAATAATGACTTTCTCGTGATGTGCAGGGTGAGCTGTGTCTACTAGCCTACAGTCTCCTCCTGCTCCATGCTGGAATAATACTGGATATGGTTGCAATTATAACTGCTGGAGCTGCTTGCTGATCCAAATAAGTGTCATATTGTGTGTGTGTGTGTGTGTCAGTGTGAAAAGATGCTGAGTGGTTCTGTGGGGGGGTAGAAGCCAAACTGCTGTTTCAGCCACCTTCACAGCAAGTATCACTCCCTTTCGATGCATCCCACATGTTTCCTCTTCCTGACCTTTAATCAGTGGTAGAGAACATTCACTCATTTATCAGTTTCAATACAATTGTGACATATTTGAAAGTAATGAACTCAAGGCCACTGCATGTACAAAGCACAGAAAGACCTCACAGAAAAATGAGAAATAACATGCTAAAAATAAGCTTTAGGAATTATGTCTATGTAAAGATGCACAGACAGAGACAGTGTTACATTGTATCATATCTATCTATCTATCTATCTATCTATCTATCTATCTATCTATCTATCTATCTATCTATCTATCTATCTATCTATCTATCTATCTATCTATCTATCTATCTATCTATCTATCTATCTATCTATCTATCTATCTATCTATCTATCTATTGTCTACAGGAAAATTATTCTATTTTACACTATTTTATTTCACAGTTATAATATATGTCTAAGAGCAGAATGGAAGGCTATCAGGCCCCTCTCATGGAACCAGCTACCAGTTTGGGTTCGGGAGGCAAACACCCTCTCTACCTTTAAGATCAGCTTAACACCTTCCTTTTTGATCAGTCTAGTTAGGGGTGTTAGCCATCCGTTAATTATGCTGCCATAAGCTTAGACTGCAGATGTTCCTTACCCTCTCATCTTTCTGCCTTGTTTCCATGTAGAAACTTGTGACAGTATTGCCATCATTAACTCGTATTTCTCCTCTCTCCGCAGCTCTGGCTGTATAAGAGTTGCAGTACCTGTTGGTGTCTCTTTCTGTCCTCTCCACCCCAGCCGGTCAAGGCAGATAGCGGCCCTCCCTGAGCCGGGTTGCGCCGGAGGTTTTTCTCTTATGTTAATTTTTTTTTTTTCCTTTCCACTGTTGCCCACCACTCTGTGCATGCTTGTGATGTAAGACTGAATCAGGTTAAGTCAAGATTTGATCCATTATGTTGGTTGGGGTGGTTGGTTTCCTTAGCTAGGCTGTTATTAATTGGCTGGAAATGATCTGTCTGTAAAAAACCCTGAGATGACATTGTCATGAATTGGTGCTGAGATTAAATATTTTATTCTATTTTATTTAATTACTCATTAATTAATTCAAATTTAAAATATTTAATTACTTTATTTTCTAAATTGATTTCAATTAAATATGATTTTATTTTATATTAACATATAATATAATATAATATATACTGCAAATGTTTAATGTTAGTACAGTACTTACTATTCTCAATGACAATGTTTTTTTATTCGGTGAATATATTAACTTAATAATCCAAATACGTATTACAGAGATGATGAACTTACTGCTGAAATGTGCACTTGGAGTATGCACCTTCGAATGTCCTCATTTCATTTTAGCATTTTGATGCGCAAAATGTTTTTTTTCATGTACTCTGTATAAATGAATAAAATAAGTATAAACATAAAAGTACTCTGACTGAAAACTTATAGTGAAATGACCTATTTTTTCATTTGTGGGCAGTATGATTTTGTAAAGTCTATTTGTAAAGCTAATCAAATACAAATGAGTTTTTTTTTCCTTAACCAATTATTATTATTATTATTACTATAATCAATTTGAAGTTCTGTTTGGATGTAGCTTTGAACTGTTAAGGACTCCATGTACTAAACCATTCTATATAGTTCTCATTTCAAACTTTTCTTTTTCACTTGTTAAAGATGTCATCACCCGGAAATCCCACTTTTTCACGTTAAAACGTGTATTGGAACAGGACCTCAGTGATAATGTGCCAGAAACTCCGGAAAGTGAAAGTAACTTCGTCTTTGAGTGCAGGCTCTCTCTTCTCACCAGAATCGGCCACAAGCACGCGCTCTCCACAGTACGCGAATTGGATTTCTTTCTCCCATTGACGTGAACGAGAGAGGCTGCTAGCTGCTAAGCTAGCCTCTTTAGCGCCACCTAAAAGCAGCTGATTACCTGCCGTGGAGTCGTTATGATTAGCTGTTATGACGTGAACTAGAGAGGCTGCGAGCGAGCTGCTAAGCTAGTGTCTTT
>JALJCO010004769.1:0-22414 GCA_023101725.1 Atherinomorus stipes
GTATCAAATGAGCCATAAAAGTAAACACCTATTAAATAGACACATACCCTTTGATACAGCTCGTACCACCTCTTCTGTCTGGGGGCAGGCCTGTTGCCCTCACCAGCAGGCCACGATCCTGTGGTGGCAAAGCTCCTCAGGCGTGCCATCCAGACAGTGTCTGGCATTGCTTTGTGGGATTTGGATGCCTTTGGTTGAAAATAATTTAGAAATTAATGGTAATAGCACAAGAGCTTATTAAACATGTATCAAAACAACAAATCAATAATGACATGAAATAGGCACTGTGCTCAATAAATAGGCCGATTTTTTAAAATAATGAATATACAAAATATTCCCAAAATATGTACAGATTACTGAGCTCGATAAATGATATTTTAGATTTGTAATCAGTGTAAACGAGGTTTCATGATGATCATCTCTGTCAAACAGCCCAGCTATTTAAGAGTTGCATATTACTAAGACTGTATTTATATCGTATTTACTTTGTCTTTAGGCTGGTGTGGGCTTCAGCTTTGTCTGAGCAATGTTTTTTTTAAGCTGCCCTGCTGCTGATTTAAACCCGAACCACTTTTACGGTTTCACTTGGCTTGACGATCGCTGACTAACAATATATATTGATCATCATACTGATCAGAATGCGAGTCGGATCAGTACTAATAAAACAATTATGATCTCCAACTTTTCCGCCTTATTTTCGACGAGGAAAAGAAAAAGGGGACGTAACTGAAATCGTAGCGATGTCGTCCCGTAACGTTGGTGTAATACGCGTGTAAAAACATTTTTTACACACCAACGTACAGCTTAGCTTAGCGAAAAAATTATGAATTGTAGTAGGTAATTTCAGTAAAATAAGTTCGTTTTCAATGGCGAGAAACAGACTGAATGAACCCTATGCTAAATCCGACAACAACATCGGTGTAATAGCCGTAAACAAGTTATTTTATATATTGAAATACATCACGCACATTGTCACGAATATGCAGATACTTACCATTTCCCTCAAAACTCAAAGTTCTCTTCACAATATGTAAAAATATCCAACAAATCCGCTAACGTATCTCCGCTCTCGCCGCCGCTACTACTACGAAGAGTCACACGTCAACTCCAAGCTCAATTTCAAAAATTCTCGAACGTGATTGGCTCTCGACTTCAACATTGTTCAACATTCCTGAAACGCGATTGGCCCTTTGGTTGAACATTTTCAACATTTCTCCAACGTGATTGGCCTAGCTTCAACATTTTTCAACATTTCGCCCGGCCGAGTCTTCGGCAGCTGGCGTTCAGGTCGCAGTCTCCGTATGGGGGCGTGGGTTCGAATCCCACTTCTGACAGGAGCCCTTTGCTCTTGCAGGATATTGTCCGTCCTCTAGCTTTTGCATCCTGTTCCCTCAACGCTTCCTTTGGCCCGCACTTCTCTGGGAAATTATTGCTTGTCTCTCTTTTAAAATGCCAGCTCTCTGCAGGTTTCCGTAGTGTAGTGGTCATCACGTTTGCCTCACACGCAAAAGGTCCTCGGTTCGACACCGAGCGGAAACATCCTTCTTGGCTCATGTGCCCTCTTAACCACTTTCACTGTGTCCTTGCAACAGAAGGAGGTGACTGCTGTTGCATGGAAATTTCAACACATAACACCCACACATGAAATAACTCTTCCTGTCAATTACTTTGCGCTCAACTTGCTATGCTTTCACTAACGCGCTTTCAGGGAAAAATCAAACACTACCCAAAGGGACCCAGCTCCCGTGCACATCACTCTCTGTGCTCAAACTGCCCTAAAACAGACTGCACTTCTCTCATTTATGACTGCAAGTCTTCACAGCAAGAACCTCTTGCTGCTGCTGCCACCTCAGCTTAAGTTCCCGTGCTGAGCAACTGGCTGCTGATCGATTAAATAAAGGTATGGCCTATCAAAAGACACCTGAGTAGATATCCTCTGAAACCAGAGCCTGATTGGACCCTGGGAAAGTCCATTCAAAGTTGGGACGTGTTTTCTCATTGCACAAGATGCCTGAAGAGAACAAAGGTTCAGGATACAAGGGGCTTCGGAGACTGGCTGTCGACTCCCTTCTTCTGGGTGGGCTCCACTGAACAATCCTCTTGGATGGGACCCCAGGGCCTCCATCCACGGGGCTTGGAGGCACCTCGAGGCTTGCTAAGTGTTTCAGGAGGGATCCTGAGCACCTTGGCCTCGGACATAGATATGGAGGACAGGGCAGAGCACAGGGGATGACAGATGTTTTTGTCACCCATCAGTGGTATTCAGCACACGCCTCAAGCTCTTTGATCAGGGTGTGCAAACCAGGGGAAAAGGGTCAAGTCAAGTCAACAGAGGCTATAATCATCGCAAGGGCCTGGCTTTGGAAACTCTGGTTAAGTTAGACAGCTCCCTGTGCTCACCAATTCCCATTGTGTAGTCATTGTTGACACAGAGAAATAGAGCTTGTTGTCCCACCTCAGAAGAGCACAGGAAGCCAATGGTGGCAGTGTAAATAAGAGAACTGTGGTCTGTGAATTCACAAATCTCAGTTCAAATTTCAATGCTTTGCCTTGCAAGAGAGTTTTTTCAATTTGTGGCAGGCACATGTCTTGGGATGCCCTCCAAGACATTGAGGATGGAAATCTTTCTGGATATACCAGGATGGTCCAGTTGTGGTTGTCAAAGGCTACAGTCCTGCAGGCTTTACTTACTCTGCTGCTCCAACACATCGGATTAACATGGAAAGGATCTTAACAATGGATTCTTGTTGGGCCCTGCACAAACCTGCTACTGACCCATTCGTTTTTGTCAGGTGTTGTGAAAGAGGGAGTCATCTAAAAGCCGCAGGACTGCAGCCTCCCAAATCAGAAAAGACTATGGCTGCTGATGTCAGTCTTATTAGGAGCCTAGGAGTTCAAACCCACACTTAACATTCCCTACTCCAGAGGACGATGTTGGTGTTCATTCAATGCAACTGGAGCAACCCTATCTATTGGCAAGAGCCCCAAATGCTGTCATGTCCTGAATGCAACTGAATGTTGCATTCATGAATGAATCACAATACACTATGTTCCATTTGAGTGTTGGTGAGTGACAACTAGTCTCATTTTGGCCACATTCACATCTCCCATCTCCCAAGGAGATTTTTTGGTCCAAAGGGAAAGAGACAAAGGATTGAATCCTGGCATCGTCATGAAGTGTTTAAAGTGCACGGCTCAGTAGGCACGCGGACTAAAGGGTTGCTAGGGTTGAGAGAAGGTAGAGGTGTTGTATTGAGCTGCACCCTTTTTGCAGGCTTTTTCTGAGACCCTCATGTGGATGTGTATTAACAGGCTTGGAGGAGAGATGGTGGGCATGAGTGACGGGGGCCAGTTTGGTGTTTGAGGAGGTCAGGATGGCCGAGCGGTCCAAGGCGCTGCGTTCAGGTCGCAGTCTCCGTATGGGGGCGTGGGTTCGAATCCCACTTCTGACAGGAGCCCTTTGCTCTTGCAGGATATTGTCCGTCCTCTAGCTTTTGCATCCTGTTCCCTCAACGCTTCCTTTGGCCCGCACTTCTCTGGGAAATTATTGCTTGTCTCTCTTTTAAAATGCCAGCTCTCTGCAGGTTTCCGTAGTGTAGTGGTCATCACGTTTGCCTCACACGCAAAAGGTCCTCGGTTCGACACCGAGCGGAAACATCCTTCTTGGCTCATGTGCCCTCTTAACCACTTTCACTGTGTTCTTGCAACAGAAGGAGGTGACTGCTGTTGCATGGAAATTTCAACACATAACACCCACACATGAAATAACTCTTCCTGTCAATTACTTTGCGCTCAACTTGCTATGCTTTCACTAACGCGCTTTCAGGGAAAAATCAAACACTACCCAAAGGGACCCAGCTCCCGTGCACATCACTCTCTGTGCTCAAACTGCCCTAAAACAGACTGCACTTCTCTCATTTATGACTGCAAGTCTTCACAGCAAGAACCTCTTGCTGCTGCTGCCACCTCAGCTTAAGTTCCCGTGCTGAGCAACTGGCTGCTGATCGATTAAATAAAGGTATGGCCTATCAAAAGACACCTGAGTAGATATCCTCTGAAACCAGAGCCTGATTGGACCCTGGGAAAGTCCATTCAAAGTTGGGACGTGTTTTCTCATTGCACAAGATGCCTGAAGAGAACAAAGGTTCAGGATACAAGGGGCTTCGGAGACTGGCTGTCGACTCCCTTCTTCTGGGTGGGCTCCACTGAACAATCCTCTTGGATGGGACCCCAGGGCCTCCATCCACGGGGCTTGGAGGCACCTCGAGGCTTGCTAAGTGTTTCAGGAGGGATCCTGAGCACCTTGGCCTCGGACATAGATATGGAGGACAGGGCAGAGCACAGGGGATGACAGATGTTTTTGTCACCCATCAGTGGTATTCAGCACACGCCTCAAGCTCTTTGATCAGGGTGTGCAAACGAGAGGAAAAGGGTCAAGTCAAGTCAACAGAGGCTATAATCATCGCAAGGGCCTGGCTTTGGAAACTCTGGTTAAGTTAGACAGCTCCCTGTGCTCACCAATTCCCATTGTGTAGTCATTGTTGACACAGAGAAATAGAGCTTGTTGTCCCACCTCAGAAGAGCACAGGAAGCCAATGGTGGCAGTGTAAATAAGAGAACTGTGGTCTGTGAATTCACAAATCTCAGTTCAAATTTCAATGCTTTGCCTTGCAAGAGAGTTTTTTCAATTTGTGGCAGGCACATGTCTTGGGATGCCCTCCAAGACATTGAGGATGGAAATCTTTCTGGATATACCAGGATGGTCCAGTTGTGGTTGTCAAAGGCTACTGTCCTGCAGGCTTTACTTACTCTGCTGCTCCAACACATCGGATTAACATGGAAAGGATCTTAACAATGGATTCTTGTTGGGCCCTGCACAAACCTGCTACTGACCCATTCGTTTTTGTCAGGTGTTGTGAAAGAGGGAGTCATCTAAAAGCCGCAGGACTGCAGCCTCCCAAATCAGAAAAGACTATGGCTGCTGATGTCAGTCTTATTAGGAGCCTAGGAGTTCAAACCCACACTTAACATTCCCTACTCCAGAGGACGATGTTGGTGTTCATTCAATGCAACTGGAGCAACCCTATCTATTGGCAAGAGCCCCAAATGCTGTCATGTCCTGAATGCAACTGAATGTTGCATTCATGAATGAATCACAATACACTATGTTCCATTTGAGTGTTGGTGAGTGACAACTAGTCTCATTTTGGCCACATTCACATCTCCCATCTCCCAAGGAGATTTTTTTGGTCCAAAGGGAAAGAGACAAAGGATTGAATCCTGGCATCGTCATGAAGTGTTTAAAGTGCACGGCTCAGTAGGCACGCGGACTAAAGGGTTGCTAGGGTTGAGAGAAGGTAGAGGTGTTGTATTGAGCTGCACCCTTTTTGCAGGCTTTTTCTGAGACCCTCATGTGGATGTGTATTAACAGGCTTGGAGGAGAGATGGTGGGCATGAGTGACGGGGGCCAGTTTGGTGTTTGAGGAGGTCAGGAATGCCGAGCGGTCCAAGGCCCTGCGTTCCCTTGTTATTAAACCCTTGTGGTTGTGTAACAGGCCCAGCAGGACCTCAGGGTTCTTCTGGTTCAACTTAGTTACTGGAAATAAGAGTACTTTGAGATAAACCAGCTGCAGTTAAGCAATAATAGAGACAGTTCCCTTGAGAAACATTTAGAAGCCCTATTTCACTACCACAGAACGAATAAACACTAGATTTTGTTTGTACAGCCAAGGACAGATTAAGTTGATTAACAGACTGGAACAGGTCGCCATGACCCATCCAGTGTTTGCAAAGGTCACCACATTCCAAACTTATTATTTCAGTTCTGGAGGAACATTCTGTTTACACGATCCCATTTCTGCCACGTAGCTTAACTTGTACTTAGTTTTGACTTTACCATAATTGGAATTGTAGTCATTGATATTAAGGAGTGGTCAGCTAGTGATTTGAAGTCAGTATGGTCATAGACTGCAGTTCCCAGAATGCTTAGCGGCTGACTCCGGAAGTATATATTCAGAGCAGCCCAGCACGAGGAGAGATCCACCCGAAGTCAGAGAAGTTCTGCGAAAGGTCCGGTCCAGGTTCTCAGAAGCTCGGCTACTCAGAGTTGGTCAAACACCTCCGTTCGTGCTTTTATAGTCCTGAGTCTTAGATTGTAATAAAACGCGAGTAACCTAAAGTCGGTTGTCTGCGCCTTCTTCTGCTCCGGTCCCCGTGGCCGCGCAAACTCAGAGCGTCTGCTCCAGACTCACACAGGTCAGTACAGTCAACACATGTCTTATCACAATAGAGGTATTAGAATATATAGAAGCCTAAACCAGCATGCTCTTCTGAACTTATAAGTTGGGAATCTTCGATTTCCAACGACAGCTTGGTGACCCCTGACGTAAGGCGAATATATAGACTAATAACCCTTTTCCTTTTTTCTCCCTGCCTTTATCCGACACGGAAATCTCGCCAAACACGGAGCGGACACACGCTGGACGTTTGTAAAGCGAAAAGTGGACTATGGCATTTTTTTAACGGTCGGTAAGGACATCGAAAAAAGGAGGACAAATAACGGTAAGACAGATGTGCATGATTTATTCTGTGAAGAGAAAAGTTGCTTCAGAGTCTGGTACAAACCTAGGCAAAGGTAAATTGTATAGAGATACAATAATACCAAAAAAACTGTTAATTATTAACTTATATTTTCAATGGCAAGGGTTTCCGTAGTACCGAACTGCGAAGAAAAATACGGCGTGAATACAGTTTATGTTTAAATCTAGACCGCGTGTACAGTCTAAGATTTTTTTTGACTTTTCTCGAAGTTAAACACAACTCGGATAGTGTTCTAGATACGCGTATCTACTAAATCTAAATTTGGTGCGGTAAAGGAGACGTCCTTGTGATATATGGTAGAGCCGCCGTGGATGTAGAAATACGAAGCACCTCGTTTTTCCTGACATCAAAAGCCGTGGAATTTACAAGTTAACAAGGAGTAAGAAGACTAATTAACAGTAATCTTGAAAATTGTAGAGTTAATAACCCCAACAAAAACAAGTTACCAACACGATATTTGTCGGCTGACAGGTTCGCCTGTGGCGCGCAGTTGCAAAAAACAAAAATAATAAATACTTTGTGTATTTAATAAAAATTTACAATTTACAAAATAAAACTGCATGTGTCGTCCGAGCACTGATGTATAAAATAAATGATATTAAATTGACAAATTTAAAATAACCCAAAACACAACTGAACAAAGTATAATAATTATTAGTAGAGCATTTTTTACCCAATCCCAAATTATTATTTTAGAAAACTGTTGGAGAGTTGTGGTGCGCGTTTGTAAAAAGTTTGCTGAGGAGTGTCACAGTTAATCAAAATAAAGTGTCGGCTCACCAGAGAGGAGAGGGAGAAAACCATTTATTTCCCCCTTTTCTCATCTTTGACCGACACACTACAATTTCTACATAATAAAATAAAAGCTAATAAATTTATACAAATTTGTAGTATTTGAACAAATTACAAATTTATTGCATGATTTATATTTACAAAATTTAACAAAATCAAATACAATGGCAGAAAGACATCAAACTGCTGTTGAAGAACTGTCTGAAAAATTTCCTCTGTTAACAAAAGAAATTTCAGAATTCTCCAAGAGATGGAACAAAAGAACCAACAATTATGCAACATCCTGGCCAAAAGACGGAACCTTCGATCGAACCGTTTGCGCCGAACTTAAAGTCATAATAAAAAACTCAACAATTAACGGATTGACAAAAGCCAAAAGAGAACGAAACCGCGAAATTCAGACAAGAGATTTACAACTTTTAGACTTATTTCAGAAATATGGCAGACAGTACAGGGAAACACGAAAAGCCATGCAACTAACACTCAAAAACCAAACCGAGACTGATACACCACCAAAATACTGTCAACTCACACAGTTAGAAGATGAGAAAGAACTGTACCTTAGAGGTGATTACTGTATTAGACACACAGAAAAAACATATCCCCCTTTAGATGAGCTTAAAGCAGGCTACCAAAGCGATGATGAAGAATCAACAATCTCTCTTCTCTGAAAAAAGCATACACTGGTGAAGTACAAAAAAAGATTGCAGATATGGAAAGTGCGTCTGCCAGCACATCAGTTAAAACTGGCATACCAGAGAAGATTAAGATAAACAAAGAACAGCAAACAACACCAAAAGCCAAACAAACAATCCCACACAAACAACACCTCACAAGAAGAGCCGTGCAAACTATGGAAGCCATAAAGCAAAACAGAGAGAGAGAGCAAGGACAATTTGAAGCAAAAATCACACTAAACCCACAATATGAAAACGCAAACGGAGAAAGTGGGGACATGACAGGTGAAATGAGTCTGACATCAAAGCAAAATTACATAGAAAATGAACAAGCTGAAATGAGAGATGAAGAAGATTCTTCTCAACCAAGCAAAAGTGCTGCTGCACACATAAACCCTCTGCTTGTCAGAAACAATGCATTTCAATACACTCCATGGAACTTTGTTGATCTGACAGCACTAACAAACCTTCTGCCAAGTCCCTACTCAGGCGGGCATCGTTTTGTGACTGAACTGCAGAAAAATACAGCAAGCTTAATGATTACAGTCGGTGACATTAAAGCTGTGTTGAGAAAGCTGATATCTGCAAATGAACTAACTGAACTGTTTGAAAGTGCAAACCTGCAACGTTATCTGAACACTCAAGCCAATGATGCTGACTATTTTAATCAGCATGCAACAGCTCTGTGGGATGAGATTCGGAAAAAGTTTCCCATGAGAGTCAATCCCGAGTCCATCTCCATAGGACAACTTAAAGATGATGTTTCACCCCAAGCCTTTATCCGCGAAGCACAGCGTGAGTGGACAATGCAGACTGGACAGAGTCCAGAGAATGATGTGGTGCATCAAGTCATGCTGAGAAAAAAGATGATAAAAGCTTTGCCGTTTGCAATACAAGACAAGCTGAATGATGTTGTTGGCATATTGACAATGAACATTGATCTTTTTATTGATAATGTAACTGATGCTGTTGACAAACACAGGAACAAACAACGAAAGCTGCAGAAGGAGGATGCACAAGCTGCCAGAAAGCTGACGCAACTCTCCATCCTGGAGAAAAAGAAGAAAACAGACCAAGATGAAAAGCCTGCACAGCAGACACAACAAGTCATCTACGTGCAGCTGGACGAGCCTCCTGCTGGCAACGCTCCAACCCAGCAGTGGAGGAGACGCCCACCACCCCAAGGCCAGCGTCAAGGTAGGCCGCAGTTTGCACAGAGACAGCAGCCAAACCCAGAAGTCTGCAGAAAATGTCTAAGACCGGGCCATGACATCATGACATGCAGAGGACCAGTCAGATGCAGGAGGTGTGACGGCATGGGTCACATAGCCAAAGACTGCTCCCAAAGGTCATCCCAGCCCAGGGGCCCACAGAACACTTACAAAGCCTCCCCTAACCACTGGTGACTAGACCAGCCGAGATATCTTCATCCACTTTTAGCCAATAATATTGAAAATCCGATGGTGACAGCTACAATTAATGGCAGAACTGTTCAGATGTTAGTGGATTCAGGAGCAATTTACACTTCTCTCAAGTCATCAGATGCTGATCACATTCCTTTGTCACAACAGAGAATCAGAACCATCGGTTTTGCAGGAAAAAATCAGCTTCTCCCTTTAACAATTCCTGCTGATGTGACTGTCCAAGAAAGAACAGTTAAAATCCAAATTCTTGTCAGTGACTCTGCCCCCATCAACCTTTTAGGCAGAAATGCCCTCTGCCCTATGAACTTTGCCATCATGTGCACGAACGAGGGAACAAGTTTGCAAAAGCTACAGACGACACACGACATCATGCATCTGCAGCAATCTGATATTGTTTTCTGGCTTGGAGATTTAACACCTTCTGTCATTTCAGCTGCAGAAGTATGGACAAAATTCATACTGGACTTGTACCCTGATGCTCGAAAACCTCGCTGCCCACCACATGTGACTCTTAAGTACTTTAAAGCAGGAACAGATGCCCCTCAGGACTGGAGGCAGGACCAGCCTGAAACAGTGGACTTTGCCATCACAGCTCTGTATGTCGCTGCAGAAGGAGCTGCATTGGAGCTGGAAATGTCTGAGTATCTGAAAAAACAGCATGACATTCCACACAGCTACCCACACATCACACTGTTTGTAAATGAAAACTACACATCAAAGAGTCTAGGCTTTATGGTGTATAGAGTCAGGCAACAGAAGTTTTTTGAAACAAAAACACCTTTTGTGTATGAGTCACAAGAACATGATTGTCTAAAGTTGTCAATCTCCTGTACAGGTCAAGCCAAACCAACCGTCGTTTTCCTACCGTGCCAAACGAGTGCCGACGCCGAGAACGCGAACTTAAGGTTCGAAATGTTAACGCGTGTGCCAGGTCATCTCTGGGCAAAATCAGCAACAGACGTCGGTATGATAAAATCTGCGCAGCCGGTAAGTGTCAAGTTAAAACCAAACTGCACACTGCCATGGCGAACACAATACAGACTCGCTCCAGAGGTCTCCAAAGGGATTGGTAAGACAATTGAAGGGTTGGAGAAACAGGGTATAGTGGTTGAAAACTTTAACCCAGTCTGTTCAACACCCATCTACCCAGTGATCAAACCAGAATCAACTGAGTACAGATTGATTCATGATTTGAGACTGATAAATGAGATTGTTGAAACAGAAGAACATGTCATTCCAAACCCACACACAATTTTGTGTGAAATACCACCTCAAAGCAGATTCTACACAGTCACAGATCTGAAGAATGCCTATTACAGTCTAAAATTAGACCAGGACTGTCAATATTTGTTCACATTCCAGCATGAACAAAGATTCCTGACATACACAAGACTTCCTCAGGGCTACACTAACGCATCTGCCATTTTTTCTAAGGAAATTAGAAGTAGCCTTGAGAATGTCAGACACAAAATCACAAGCACAGTGATATCATATTGCGATGATATACTAATTGCTAGTGAAAACAAACAGCAGTGTTTTGAAGACACATGCACGGTCTTGTGTTACCTCGCAGACGAGGGACACAGAGTTTCTCTCCAAAAACTGCAGCTGTGCCAGCCTCAGGTTGAGTACCTGGGCCGGAAAATATCTGAGGGTAAGAAACAAATCCTGCAGCAACACATACATGCCATTAGCAGTGCTCCAAAGCCTACTACGGTTAAACAAATGCTAAAGTTCCTAGGCATGTGTGGATATTCTGCAGATTGGATTGAAAATTACTCTGTGATTGTACAGCCACTCAGAGACATGATAAAAAGCGCCGGCCCTGCCATGTCTAAAGCTAAGTTAACATGGACTCCTGAGGGTCTACATGCGTTTGAACAACTCAAAATCGCGCTTCAAACAGCACCAGTCTTAGCAATACCCGACTACACGGCCCTTTTCTTTCTCTACGTGAGCTGTAGAAAGGGTCACGCATGTGGAGTGTTAGCTCAAAATACCGGTGTGGGCAGAAAACCACAATGTGTTGCTTACTACAGTTTGGCGTTGAGTCCTGTGGAATTGGGTTTACCATCGTGTTACCAATATCTAGCAGCGGCAGAAAAGATGTACACAAAGGCTTCCGCTGTGACGATGGGGTACGAGATAGTGATATTGACTGAGCACAAACTGGTAAGCCTGCTGGAGAAAGGTACGTTTGCACTAACACCTCAAAGAGTCATAGATTATGACAGGTTGTTAGAATACCCAGACGTAACCATTAAGACATGCAAAACAAGAAATCCAGCAGATCTACTTCCATTACCAGGTGATGGTGAGTCTCATGATTGTGTGGCTGTTTTTGATGAAAACACAAAACCAAGACCAGACCTGAAAGCAACACCACTGCAAACAAATGAAACACTGCTCTTCACAGATGGATCATGCTATCGGTCAAAAGACGGCTTAAAATCAGGTTACGCAGTCGTAAAATATGACAGAAACGATGACACATTTCATCTTGTTGAAAGCGCGAAACTAACAAACACCTGCTCAGCACAACGCGCCGAGTTAAAAGCACTAATTTCCGCGTTGAAACATTCTGAAGGTAAGGACGTGAGCGTCTTTACTGACTCTGAGTATGCCTCTGCTGTCTGTCACCTGTACGGACAGCTCTGGGCACAAAGACAGTTCAAACGTTCGGATGGCACGCCCATCAAAAATGCTGAACTGATACATGAACTGCTTGAAAAGTTAAAGCTCCCTACAGCAGTGGCAATTGTGAGAGTCCCAGGTCATCAAAAGGGATCAGACATTGTAACAAGGGGAAATCAAGAAGCAGACATTCAAGCCAAAAAAGCAGCAAACTGTGATTTTCAATGTGTCATGGAGGTCCCAGCTGTTGAAATTGAAAGAAAAATGTCAGTTTCAGATGTTTTTGATATGCAACAAGCAGCACCAGAGACTGAAAAGCAAATCTGGAGAGAGAGAGGTGCTTTGCAAGATCACACAGGACTGTGGAGGACACATGATGGATTCACAGTCGTGTCAAATGAACTGTTGAAAATGTTAATAGAAGAAGCACATTCCAAAAGCCATGAGTCACGTCCTGAAATCATCAGGAGAATCAAAAATCAAGGGTTCTGGGCTCCTTTTTTGCAGAGCCAAATTGACTATGTAATCAGCAGATGCCATGTTTGTCTTTCCAGCAATCCAAGGAGGAGTTTGTGCCCACCTCCAGGAAGGCTCCTGGTTCCGAGAGGAGTTTTCCATGAGCTCCAAGTGGATTTCTGTGACATGTGCATAAGAGTCAACCAGAAACGTTATCTTTTGACTGTTCTCTGCAGGTTTTCCCTCTGGCTGGAGGCCACTGCAACAAGACACAAAACTGCGCAGGAAGTGGCGAAATTCTTGGTGAATGAGGTCATAAGCAGATTTGGCCTGCCAACAATTTTGAGCTCTGACAATGGAAAAGAGTTTTGTAACAATGTGATGGACTGTGTCATGAAAGCACTTAACATTACACAGAAATTCGGGTCTGTGTACCACCCCCAAAGCCAGGGGGCGGTAGAGAGACTGAACCAGACCATAAAAAACAAGATTTTAAAAATAACTTTGTCCACAGGTCTGAACTGGGTGGAAGCTCTGCCACTCGCACTGCTGGAGTACAGATCATCTGCTAACAGAAACCTGAAACTAACCCCACATGAACTGTTGACAGGCAGACAGATGCCCAGCCCTGCAGTCAGGACCACCAGAGGTCCCAGTCTAGACATCCTGACTGCTGACAGAATCGCCTACATAAAGAAACTTGTTGAAGTTCAAAAAGAACTGTGCAAACATGTTTTTTCTGTACAGGAAGCAGAGACTGATATCATTCAACCACTGCTGAAACCAGGAGACTGGGTCTACACAACTGTCTTCAGGAGACGCTGGAACGAGCCAAGAAGAGCAGGTCCATTCCAAGTTGCTAAGGCAACACCGCATGCTGTTCAGCTGACCGGAAACCCGACGTGGATACACATCAAGAACTGCATACGGGCTCCAGCTGCAAATGCACTTCAACATGATGAAAGCACAGATAATGGTAATGTGCCTGTTTGTGACTCTGATGTCTGCAGGAGAAGCAGAGAACGAGATCAAAGCCCCAGAGCTGAACCTGACTCACTCAGCTCTGAAAACAGTGAGACTTGGGAAAGTGCCACCCCGATCTCACAACAGCAACATGACCATGTCAGCCCTGCTCAAGGTAATGATACAGCAACCCATCCCAGGACCACGACCCCGCCCACCCAGGATCACCGAGGACCAGCCACCAGGTCGAGAACTGCCACCGAGAGAGGAGGTCATCGTCAAGAAGACACGGCTCCCCAGGCAGATCGACGAGGAAGGACGACAGGAACTGCAACTCAACGACGTCGCTAAAATATCCAGAATCATCGCATCATCTACACCACCACATTTTTGGCAAAATTATGTTTATTGCACCCCTGGAACTGTGCATCTAGGAAATAACTGGTTTCTTTTATCTGACAAGGTGACCGGAAACGAGAAATCTGGCCACATCCTCTGCATCATGTCTTTCTGCTCCATGAATCATGAACCCTGGCAGTCACCCCATCCAGATTTTGCAGGAACCATGTGTTTATGGGTACCATACATACGAGAAATCGTCCCTGTGAGTAAGCCAACATCTAAGCTTCTGTTCACACATAATGGAATCAAAAAGTTTCATAGGCCCACATATAGTTATGCAGTCCCAGGTAGAATACCTAGACAGGCCACGACTAGATATTATGATCAGTTCACCCATGACCTTATGTCTTGTGCAGCTTTAGTTCTGGCCACCCTAGTACCAAAACAAGAATATTATGGTGTTTGTACGTTAGATTTAATCTGGGAACCAATAACGGGATTACAATTAATTGGCCGACCATCACAATTCAAAATAAGTGGTACACGTCAAACTACAAATGCTATAGGCTGTAAAACCTTTCCAGCAGATGGCACTAGACACTATAGTGGTGCAAAATTTGCATGCTATGATATATATTGTTATAGCATAGGACAAGACACAACTAAAGGCCCAAAAATGCTGAGACGTGGAACTGCTAAAGAAGGACTTCAAACCTTTGGCTCACCCCCACCCTCATGCACAATAGAGTTTCAAATCCAGACACCTAAGCCTACAACTAGGCCAGGTGCTACAGGTTCACCAGCACTTGCAATTCCCTCAATTGATGGTGACCTCCCGCCCCCTCTTAATTTATCACCTTTAGAAAGACGCATGCTTTTCTGTATGGTACACATTTTTATGACTGCAATGACACAGGATGATCAAGATATCAAAGTCTGGAACTTACGCCTCTCTGTGTTAAATTACGTTAAATACATTTCATGGACCATTACAGTAGCTAACACACAAATAAAAATTGTGGCTAAAGTTAGCAAAGGCTCCTGCTCTACCTTACCAATCACACACATAACCTTGCCAGCTTACATTGCATGCCAAGACGGACAATGTTCGGCTGTAGGTAGCACACCATGGCACTTACGTCTTCCAGATGCCATAGAAGGAATGGAGGATGTTAAACTTTATGTTAATGACGAACCAGCTTCAATACTGCAACGCACATACGGTTTTAACCAAGTTACCTTAACCTATAATGAACCAATTCCAGGTGATAGCAAAGCTTCAGCAGCATTGGAGGACTGTGTTACTGCTTTAGTAGTAAAAACACTAACCCCACAGTGGAGTTCACTTATTTGTAAGTTTACTATTACTTGGGCCACACCACCCACTGGAAAGAGATATGTTGAAATTTTTGAAGCATCTAGCACGTGGCGTGTGCATGCGAACATTCAACGTAAGCAGTGTATACATCCAGAAGAAGGTGAAAAAACTGTTTTAGTTGATATTGAATGCAACTCAGGCAGATGCATGTATGCTAGACCACACCTCACTTGGATTGATAACAAAGGAGCTGAAGAATACTGGCCTGAATACACACCTCAGCCCATAGGCACAATAGAAATTTCTACTAAGTGCACTCGCATGATACCTAATTTAGCAAGGATATCTAACACACCTGCACCATCTACTAACTCTAAGCCAAAGCCACTTCTCCCACCACGTTCACCTCCATTACCTGCCACACGTAAACTTGATCCTCCAGCTGTTCAATCAGGTTCTAACGCCAACCCGTCCCGTCATGTAAGTAAGAGAGATACAAGTAAAACCCTCACAGCAGATGCTGCATCCCCTACTGCAAAACAACCAGCAGTTGAAGCTGCAGCACCTGTGAAACAGACACCTGTAGCAAGTGTGACACAAGATAGTGGAGATAGCTCTTGGACTGATAAATTAACTGTTGCATCACAAGGTGTAAAAAGTTATGTTAATCACATTACAGAAGCTATTTGGAAAACATTAACAGCAGGTGAGCCATCACAAAGAGATGAGTATGATGAATTATATGACCTAGCACAGAAGAATTTATGGTATAACTGGATTGAATTTATTGCTCTCACAACTAACAATGATGACTGTTACATTTGTACAACAGCACGCCCTGAAAGACTGATTCTGGCTCCAGCTGCTCGCAACTGGCGTCAGTGTGAAGGTCTGCAAAGTAAATGGACGGAAGAGCTAAAAGATTCCGATGCACATCTTCCATACTGCCCAGTTCACTGCATGCTGATTCTCGCCTCACCAAGAAATGCTGACCTTGCTAAGTATTGTACAAAATATAAATTTCAGGTGTCCAATTTACATACTTCACATGGCCTACCTAGAGATATTCCTCTGATCCCAGTAGGTAATTATGAATGTATTCAAAGAACGGATGGACGTATAGGAATAGGAAAAGTACATCTCTCTAAATGTGCCTCCTTAACCTATGTTGACTCAGATTGTACTAAACTACACCTCAAGCCTGCTCGGCATGTTAAAGGTAATCTCTCTGTTGATATCCCAGCCTGTTTTTATCAGGATCAGCTTAAAGCAATAACTGATGTTTTTTGGTACTGTGGTGGACCTAATGTGTATACTTCCCTCCCTAAGGATTGGATTGGACGGTGTGCAAGAGTGCAGCCTGTCCAAGATGTTACTATAATAAGTACTAAGAATATAAGTGATGTAATTACCCCCACCCCTCCCACCCCTGCCCTCGACAGCCACCGGCGCACCAAGAGATCCCTCATTGCTGATTCACAGTTATATGTTGATGCTATTGGAGTTGTCAGGAATATCCCTGATGAGTTCAAGCTGAGGAACGAAATCGCTATGGGTTTCAGTTCCATTTTTCCTGCTATAACCACGAATCTCAACGTGAATTCTATCAACTACCTTCACTACAGTTTTCTGCGATTCCTGAATGATTCCAGGGATGCTTTTGATGCATTAGGTGAACAGGTCAGCGCTACTTCTAAGATGGCACTTCAGAACCATGAAGTGCTGAACTGGATGCTGGCCTCCTTCGGAGGAGTCTGTCAAATTGTTGGCAGAAAGCATTGTTGCAGTTATATTCCAGATAATACAGGTGCCGGAGGAAAGTTCACTGTTGCCATGAACAAGATCCGAGGACTGTCGACTGAGATGACCAAGATCGCCCAGGAGACGAAGGCCCCGCTTGGATGGTGGTCGACGGCCTTCGAATCATGGGAAGTGTGGTTAACACAGATTGGTGTAATTTGTGGAGTGACGATTCTGTGTTTGGCCGTGTTAAGCTGTTGTCTCATTCCCCTTGCCAGATCTCTCATAACGAGCATGGTGAAAGCTGTGGTAATGCCACAATTGAAAGACGCAGCTGGCCCTGGTCTTCCTGACCCACCAAACCTGTTACATCACGACAATCCCGCAGTGGACAACGATCTGGACAGTGAGGACGACTGAAAAGCAGAATGTACATGCTCTCACTGCTCTCACTGCGATTAGCCACACCACTGCCCACACTGTGTCCTTATGATGTGAAATAAATGATGCAATGAATGATGAAGTCTGAGACTAACCCCCAGCCTGACACCTTGCATTCTGCCAGGTGCTCAGTCTCGGTGTTGTCTAGTCGTGATTGGTTTGTGTTATATTAGTTAGTTGCCAGCTGCGTGTCTAGTTTAGTTTTTGATCAGTATAACTGCTTAATTTGAAGATTTAGTTAATTTCATAATCAGCAATCTTGCACCTGATAGTTGGAAACTACTATTAGTTGGATTGAAAATGGATGCTAATGACAGTGATTTGTTCTGTTGCAAAGAGATTCTTGTAACATGTAGAAGAAAATGTGACTGAGAATTGAAATTTTTAAAGCACACATTTTTCATTATATTACCACATATAGTCTTGTCGATTAATCAGTTTATTTTGCATAATGTTAGTTATAATCCATAATGTAACCACTTACTACAATCAGTAATCAATAATCCATTTTACACGTGGTTCATACATATACATATTCACACAATGATTTTCCTCTGATTCACTTTACATTTACTTACAGCTTTAACCTTGTACTTATCTTCAGGTTCACAGTAGTCCAGTTTACACATAATACACACACATAGTTTCCGATTTCATACATTGTTAATGTTAAATTGCTCACACATTATGACCAGTTAATTTCGTATGAGGAACACACACATGTCCAGATACTCTCATGAAGATTAATGTTAGTTGCTAATGCTAAAATTGTGTCCTGCTGAATTATGCCATATGAGGACCGTCCAGGTCCTGTAGTTTAGAGGAGGACCTTTACGTCCGGACATGGAGTTATGATGTTAAGTGAATGTTTTGATTTGTTATGACCAAATTGAATGTATTGTACACCGTGCATACCGATTTGCACTTTTGTGAACCCTTTTCTCTTTGGTTGCTCGCGTAAGGATGTTTACTCTGTCTCTTTCTTTACTGTTACCTTTCCCTCACTCTCTCTGTTCTATCATTGTAATGGATAATTGTAATATTGTTTTGTGGAGATGTGAAGCCGACTCTGAGTAATTGAGCTTTCACAGGGCCATGTAGCTTATGTAGGCTTATGTTCTGACCTGTATTTAGAAGTAGTTCTTTAGTTTATTATAGCTCTCCTTTGACATATAGTAATGGTTAACTTGCTATTAAGTAACATTTTTAAGTAACGTTAAAAACGTTACTCAGGGGGAGTGTGGTTGTGTAACAGGCCCAGCAGGACCTCAGGGTTCTTCTGGTTCAACTTAGTTACTGGAAATAAGAGTACTTTGAGATAAACCAGCTGCAGTTAAGCAATAATAGAGACAGTTCCCTTGAGAAACATTTAGAAGCCCTATTTCACTACCACAGAACGAATAAACACTAGATTTTGTTTGTACAGCCAAGGACAGATTAAGTTGATTAACAGACTGGAACAGGTCGCCATGACCCATCCAGTGTTTGCAAAGGTCACCACATTCCAAACTTATTATTTCAGTACTGGAGGAACATTCTGTTTACACGATCCCATTTCTGCCACGTAGCTTAACTTGTACTTAGTTTTGACTTTACCATAATTGGAATTGTAGTCATTGATATTAAGGAGTGGTCAGCTAGTGATTTGAAGTCAGTATGGTCATAGACTGCAGTTCCCAGAATGCTTAGCGGCTAAGTCCGGAAGTATATATTCAGAGCAGCCCAGCACGAGGAGAGGAATCCACCCGAAGTCAGAGAAGCTCTGCGAGAGGTCCAGTCCAGGTTCTCGGAAGCTCGGCTACTCAGAGTTGGTCAAACACCTCCGTTCGTGCTTTATAGTCCTGAGTCTTAGATTGTAATAAAACGCGAGTAACCTAAAGTCGGTTGTCTGCGCCTTCTTCTGCTCCGGTCCCCGTGGCCGCGCAGACTCAGAGCGTCTGCTCCAGACTCACACAGGTCAGTACAGTCAACACATGTCTTATCACAATAGAGGTATTAGAATATATAGAAGCCTAAACCAGCATGCTCTTCTGAACTTATAAGTTGGGAATCTTCATTTCCAACGACACACATGCGTGAAACAAAAACGGAAGTAAATCGGAGGCAGCATGGAGACCCGGCTTGTTATTTGGATGGAGTTCTCGTAGAACCGACAGACTGCAGCTCACGTCTGGTCAGCCAATTCCTCGTCCACACACGATGTTGTTGCCTTTTCTTTTTGGCGAATTCTTCAAAGAAGAGCACAAATCACCAAGGCAGCACGTTTTTTTTATCATGGCATACTGTTGCTGCTGCTGTTGTTGTTGTTTCTCTCTTCTCCTCTTTTCTCTCTCTCTCTCTTCTCCTTCTTCTCTCTTCTCTTCTCTCTTCTCCTTCTTCTTCTTCTTCTACTCCTACTCCAACTATTACTACTGGCCTACCTCTATTTATTGCGTTGCATGTCGGGATTGTTCCAGACCCCGACCTCTTTGAGGACTGTTAGAATAATTATATACAGACTCTTTCCAAAAAATTAATCTATCAGAATAAACACCATTTCCATGATATTCAAATTTTTTGGAAAGGGTCTGTATAAATATACACCACGGGCCGATACCCGTACGGTGGCCCCCCCACATCAGTGGTATGCTTTATTTTGCACCAGTGTTTTAGTAAAGGAGTGATCAAGAAAACAGTTGGTGTCACTTAAAGCTTGAAATGCTGCAATGAACACATTGTTTAAGCAATGCTGTTGCATAGAAAGTGCCGTCATTTAGGCTACATATGCTGTAATTACATCCATCCTATTTGAAATAAAATGAGGAAAAAATATATAACAAAGTGCACAAAACTTAGTTATTGCATTATCAATAAAACCTAGTTAATGAGATGCTGTCATGCACATACCACATGCAGCCAAAGGAGATCTGTTTGTGTGGAGTGTGCGGCAATTAACTTAAAATAAAAGCCTGGTAAATACATGAAGAACTGAATGTAACTGTTAAAGTGATCTGTTGCAGACAGCTCTGATGTGTCTGAATCTGTGGTACACCTGTGTCACCAACTGTAACCTAGATCAGGATGACAGATTAAATTTATTACTTTTGTTGCCTCTTATGACTTGAAAGAAAGTCGGGTCATCCAGACAGTTAAACCACACCAACAAAAGAATTTATGTTGTGATAGCTGAACACTGTTCCCAAAAATAAACATTTTCACACAGAATACACAGAAAACTATACAAGTTTTGTTTATATAGGAAACATATTGTGTGCATAAAGGCTGTATGTATGTAAACATTATCAATTTAATTTATATAAATTTATTTATTAAATGTTAATCCATTACTGTAATTTATTGTTTAAATAACCATGTATAGCATTTATACTGGCTCCTACTACTAATGGATATATATTAAATAAATGATCATTCATTCATTCATATGCTCTGACATCTTCTGGCAAAAACACAACCAGATAAAAACTGATCCTGTACTGGATGTGATGTCATGACTGATTCAGTCCCAGTAGATGATGATGAGGGGATGATGATGAGTCACTCACCTTTTAGGTTGTCTTCAACGTGCCTGCAGTGTTGCTTTTTTAATGCGTGATGATGTCTGATGTCAGACAGTCCACCGCGCGCCACAGAAAACACTCGCCAACATATTTAGCAGTTTCCCTCATCATCCTCACTGACGCTGTCCAGCAAAGGACGGTCCTGTTCTCACTCAGGTGTTTTCTTTAGCAGCGTTTTTGAGAACATGCTGGAGTATCAGGTGTGGACATTTTAAAAGGCGCAGGTGCTGTGAGAAGCGCGTGTGACAGCAGCACACGCAGGCGTGCAGGCAGATACAGGACTGAAGGATCCTGCGTAGATTCCGCTGGTTTTTGCTGGCTTTAAAATTTCCTGTTTTTATTTAGCTTATTACTAAATTTAATGTTTATGTGTGACAGACATGAGTGTTTGACCTTTATGGAAATACGGAACAAATGGCGTCCCATATTGGTTCAATACGAGATGCAACGTTTTGTTGTCAATTAAAGGACGATTCCGTATTTTAAGGGACGGGTGGCAACCCTACATATGAATCCATGATAAATTCCCTGGTTTGTATGTTTCACTGAACGTACAAACAAGAACTGTAAAAAGAAAATATATTAATTTCTTATTTGGATATTTTTCAGTGCAATGTGATGAGAAATAGATATTTAAATAAAGCACAGTAATGTCTTTTTTTACACTGGAAATTCAAGAAGTAGGGGTGGTTAATCTGTCTGATTCGATTAAGATTATTGAGGTCCCGATTCGATTACCAGCCGATTTTCGAATATTTAAGATTTTCCATTGGCGATAATTGATTTTACAATTGACAACAGTAACCAAAAATATGCCACAAAGTTATGGCAGCATTAAAATAAAAGTCAGCTGCTGAGTTACTTAACTGTTTTATTGAGTAACAACTCAAAGCACAACCTGTGGTGTAGTTGTAACTTCAAAATTATTTCTTTTAACTTGGCAAAACTTATTGCAGCTTTACTACCTTCTACACTGTAGAGCACAGAAATGAAATGATCACAATGTTTTGTGACTGATCAAGTTATTCTAAACAACAAATAAATGGAAGGTTTTTTCCTTCAGAGATGGAACCAACTTACTGTAGCTTTAGCTTATACGCTGTAGAAAACGCAGTGACAGGATGCAACGCTAACTTGTGAGAAATCCAGTTGTACGAAACATTCACTGCTCAGGAATGACCAGATTCTTATGGAGGAAGAGCAGCTGGTCCACAATGTCCCCCGCAGTGGAGGACATTCCCTCTGCTGCAATGCTCGTACCTGGGATACATAAATATCGTTTGGCCAGCTTGGCTAGGAGAGGATACACACGATCGTTGGTGCTCCACCACTCAAGGGGGTCATCGGTGAGAGGAAGTGAAGGGGCCTCCAGAAACATGCGAACCTCCTCCTCAGCCCTGGTTTGTGCAGACTTGGGCTCCACTGTGGTGACAGCATTAAATGTTTGGCCCAGCAGTGCAGTCAGAGAAG